>JAYESA010000004.1:297049077-297311577 GCA_036927795.1 Iris macrosiphon
ATTGTTTCTTTTGCAATATTACTGTCCTTCTTTGATGATATCGTATCTTGCACCGTATTGACTTCTTTTGATCTATGTTCAGGATGCCTCTGAAGATACGGTCTCAGCGCACCGTTCCAGCAGCTGCCACTGAGAGGTCTGCCACCTCTCTTCCTGCTCGACTTCAGGCAGCCGCTACCGCTCCACTCGCCACTCCTGCGGTCGAGGGAGCATCCATTTCTCTCAGAGATCCTCTTACTCATATCGATCCGAGAGCTACACCAGTTGTTCCGGTGGTACCTCCTCCACCACCGCCTGCACTAGTTGATGCCACACAGTTGTTTGCGTTCTTTAGAGAGATGATGGACGCGCAGCACCGCCAGGCAGATGTTATGAGGTTGGGCATTGAGAATGCTCACTAGGTGGCCATGATGGCGGTGGATAGAGTGGCCCAGATCCAGCCACAGGCAGAGCAGGCATAGCATCCGAGGCCGGGCACTATTATTGACTTTCAGAGGATGCGGCCCAAGGAGTTCCGGGGTATGGAGGGGATCCTGTACACGAATGACTGGATCGAGCACATTGATGGTATCTTTAGGCTGGCACTGATCCCAGCCAGTATGCAGATTGAGGCGGCAGGCAGCCAGATGTTCGATCTTGCCCTTACTTGGTACCGCACAGATACGAGGATAGCAGTACCAGGCCTGACTTGGGAGGTTTTTAAGAAGCTTTTCAAGAAGAAGTTTTTTCCGGATGTGGCTCTCAGTGCTTTAGAGAGCCAGTTTGAGGCACTCGTCCAGGGGAGCATGCTAGTGGACGAGTATGCAGCAGAGTTCTGCCGTCTGGGCAAATTTGTAGAGGGTTTGAACGAGGCAGCGAAGGCGCGAAAGTTCCGCAAGGGTTTGGTCATGGCGGTCAAGTCCTTGACTAGGAGTGACCGCGAGGTTACATTCGAGCAGATTGTGAGCGACGCTCAGAGGGCTGAGGACGACCTGGAGCTGAAGATCAAAAAGAGTAGAGATTCTTCCGGAGCAGGCAACAGTGCAGGCCCAGCCAAGAGGCCGTTCCAGCAGACTCAACAGCACCAGGGTCAGGGTCGTGCGCCTTTTCGGCAGGCACCTCAGCAGCAGATGTCACGACCCACACCCGGTGTAAGGGTACTAGTCGGAAACAACGCCCAGCCTACGCCGCAGAATCGACGGTAGAACGCTGTCTAGATAAACTATCTAACAATATAATGAACCACCAATAATGATAGTATACTCAATCACAGAATAAGGTGGAAATGAGCACGAATCAGATAAAGAATAGAATAGTCACAATACAACTCATGAGTCTAAAATAATACATCAATGAGTCTGAAGAAAATTACAGAAATATGCTGGAGACAAATCCAGTACAAAGAATACTACAAAACTATAAAGCTACAACTCCAGGGTCAACTGTCTCAGTTGGGATAAGTCCCTCTTGAGCCAGGGTCTCAGAATCTAAACCCACAACATCCTGGGGTCCATAATAGGTAGGGTACTCCTCAGTGTCATCTGGAAAAATATATCCAGTCAGGAAAGGAGCAGAGTACAACCCTAACAGCAGTTCTCAAATAATGATAAAAACTATGTAACAGTAAATAGTTGTGGATAAACAAGATGCATAAATAGATACAAGAATGTATAGACAATAAGGAAATACTGGAAAGAAATATAATAATGAACAATATGCTGATGGAACAAGAATACTAATGACTAAGTGTGTGAGTACTAGCTTTAACATGTGATCGGCTTGGGAACTTGCACAAGAGTATGATGGCCTGGCTGATTATACGTGCGGTGTATGATCAACACTCACAAGGAACAAGACATGCACAAGGAGGGTATGATCACATATTTACAATAAAATACTCCCTACCCCGACTGGTATAATAGATCCAACCACGGTACGTTATGGCACTAGATTCCCCAATAAGATAGCTAGTCTCCCCGAGAATCGGTGTCTGTACATGTACAAGATAACCAATGAAACAATACTTGCACCATATACACCATATACCAAGGAATAACATCTCATGACGAGATCCGGATATACCAATCCGTGTAACCATAGTGTCAAGAGAACATGTATATCTACACTAGATACAACGAACATAGAGGATATCATAAATGAGAAACTATCAGAGAATGTACTCGCCTGAAGTCCAATGAACAGTCTCACAAATGTCTGACTCAGTGCCTCGAAGACCTAGACATGGAATACCACATTAATACAAGGTCCCGGAAAGAGAACAAGTCAAACTAGGCAACTTCTAGGTCAATAAGTCAATTCTAAGGTAAAAGTCAACTATGGTCAACTCTAAAGTCCACTAAAGTCAAACATGGTCAAACCCAAAGTCAACCTCACAAGACATCTATAAAATAATATAGAGATAAACTACAATAATTTAGGAATCAAATTAGATTCAAAAAGAACTCACACAAAGTATACTAATAATACAATTAATATATACCCTAAAATAATATATACAACCCAACATTTATATAAATAACATAATATATTATTACAATTATTATTCCTCACAAAACACATATATATATACATATATATATATATACAATTATAATATATAATATATACATTAAATCTGTCAAAGCGTCATTGAAAAACAGTGAATAAAATAGGATTAAATCAAAACAGTTTAAATAGTGACAGTCGGGACTGTCACCGAAGGACTGTCACCGAAACCCAAATAATAAACTGCCACTGCTTTGGTTTTCGCTGACAGTTAAACTGTCGCGGAAAAGCGTCGCAGAAAAGCTGCTGTTTCCCGCTGCTGCAATTAATGACAGGTTTGTCATTAATTGCCCGAAGGCTACAGCGGCTGCTATTAGTCGGCTAATTAATGACAGTTTTTACTGTCATTAATTCACTGTCACTAAAACAAGTTATATATATATAATTATATATATAAAAATAGAATATATAAAACAATATATATATATATATATATATAAACAGAATATATAAAACAGTATATATATATATATATATATATAAACCATTAATACAAAAATGTACATATATATATTAATATACACATAAACTTATACCTTCAAATATTTAACAAAGAACATATAATTTACATGGCTAGAAGCACACCTAAAATATTTACATTAATATCCAAATAATTACATAATAATTATAAATAATATAATTACACAATTAAACATACAAATATATTTTATAAAACATTTTATGTATAAATTATATTATTTAACCAGTAGTAACATATATATTTGCATGCAAGAAAGCTACATATTATATTGTACATTATATTAGCACACCCAAAATATAGATCTATGCTACAATAATTACTATAATAAATACACAAAATAAATATTTAATATCCATATATATATATACTAATTATAAATGAAAAATTAAACCACAATTAATTAGATCTATACAAAAATACACACAATTGGAGAGTATCTCACCGTATCCCACTAGATCTAGGATACGCATGCGACACGAGTCCAACACACAACTAAATGTACCCCGAAGGACACAAACAGATCACAAATAATATTTATGAACAAATTAAAGCGTCAAAAGTAGATCTATGTGTCCGTGTCAAAATACGACATATTCAAAGCCCCGTGTCGGAGGAAAACCCCCAAATGACATGTATCACCAAATAGTTGGAATACGAACCACAAGTATCCCAATATGGACACGACACTAGCCTCAAACACAAATCTCATGTCCAATTGATCTATAGGATCAATTGACACACACAAAAAATGTAAATTCGGAATTCCAACAAAATTGACACAAAAAGCACCATAACTTTCTCCATGGGTCTCCTATGAACACAAAACAAAGTCCTATGGGTAGTACATACATATAGGTTGATTTTACATGATTAAATCTCAGATTTAGAAGCTATTTAAATGGAAAAATCTGAATTATACCTATTGGGAGATGGATTCCCAATGAAACCTCCAATTGAGATGAACTTGCTTCCAAATTGTAGATCCTTGCTCCTCTTTGTAAATCCTTGCTTCCTTCTTCTAGATCCTTGCTTCCTCCTTCTCTAATAGTGAATTGGAAAGAATTTAGAATGAATTTGGTAGGGAATTGGATTAGGAATGGAGGGAATTTGGTAGTGGGAGAATTCTAGATCTAGATTTGGAATGAGATGAGAGGAGAGAGAAATTTCCCCCCCTCTTTAATAGGCCGGCCATAGCCCCTCCCCCAAGCAATTGTAAAATATCCAATGTACCCCTTGGGGCCTCTCATGAAGAAATAATTAAGGAAGGAAGCTTCTAGTCTAATCATTTAATTAATTTAATCAATCTTCTTAACCATGGGCTTTCTAAATGGGCCAAGTCTAACTAATTAATTCATGTTGGTCCATGGGTCCAAACTAAACTAGTTGGGTCCACTAAAATAAGTCCAAAATAATTAAATAATATCTAACAATAATTAAATAATACAACAAAAATTATTTACCATGCACAATATTTATTTAAATAGGAAATTACTAAAATACCATTTTTTCTAAAATATGATAGTGACAAGTCTACCCTCTTTAAAATAATTTCGTCCTCGAAATTCAAAGACGAAAACTACCCCCAGAAAATCACAGAACAGAACTAAAGAATCACAACTAACTAATGAACAGAACATAACAATGAACAGAACATAACTAAAAATAACATACCTCAAGGTACAAACAAATATGGATAACGTTCTCGCATTTCATCCTCTCTCTCCCAGGTAGACTCCCCCGGAGAGTGATGCCTCCATGCGACGCGCACCAAAGGAATAGTCTGGTTCCTCAGCACCTTCTCTCTCCGATCCAGAATCCCAACTGGCTGCTCTGGATAGCTAAGAGTAGGGCCCACCTCTATCTCTGAGTGATCCAATACATGACTAGGATCTGCCATGTATCGTCTCAACTGCGATACATGAAACACGTTGTGCACTCCCTCCAATGCAGGTGGCAAGTCTAGTCTATAAGCAACTGCACCGACCCTCTCTAGAATAGTGAAAGGTCCAATGAATCGCGGACTAAGCTTTCCGTCTCCACCGAAGCGAATCGTGCCTCGTGTCGGAGAAATCCTCAGAAACACCAAACCACCCACCTAGAACAAAACACCACCTTAAGAACTTATCTATAACAAACAACCAAGAACAAGCACACAAAATAAAATCTAAACTATACCTCAAACTCCAAGGGTCTCCGATGGCTATCGGCCCACTGCCGTTGTCTGTCCTGCGCCACTCGAAGTCTGTCTCTGATCAACTGAACCTTCTCTGCTACATCCACAACCATCTCTGGCCCAAGCAAAACTCTCTCTCCAATATCGTCCCAAGACAAAGGAGTACGACACCTCCGACCATATAGAGCTTCAAAAGGTGATATCTTTATACTGGCCTGGTAACTGTTGTTGTAAGCAAACTCTACCAAATGGAGATGGTCCTCCCAAGAACCCCCGAAATCTAGTAAACAAGTGCGCAACATATCCTCGAGAGTCTGAATAGTCCTCTCTGACTGCTCATCTGTCTGGGGATGATATGTAGTACTGAATTTGAGCTGAGTGCCCAAACTCTCCTGCAAACTCCTCCAAAAATGAGAAGTGAAACGACTATCTCGATCTGAGACTATGCTGACGGGAACTCCATGTATCCTAACGATCTGCCTCACATACATCTCTGCCAGCTTCTCCGTAGACAAACCCACCTTGAAAGGCAAAAAATGGGCCGACTTGGTCAATCTATCAACAATGACCCAAATCACGTCTTTCCCTCCTGGAGATCGTGGTAGTCCGGACACAAAATCTATAGTAATGTGTTCCCACTTCCACTCTGGAATGGGTAATGGCTGAAGTAAACCTCCTGGCCTCTGCCTCTCGGCTTTCACCTGCTGGCACACTAAGCATCTGGATATAAACTGTGCCACTTCCCTCTTTATGCCATACCACCACACACTCTCTCGTATATCCCGATACATCTTGTTAGCACCTGGATGTATGGAATACTGAGAGCGATGCGCTTCCTGCAATACCTCCTCGCGCAACTCCCCACTAGGCACACACAATCTAACTCCATGCCTCAAAGATCCATCCTCTGTAATAGTGAAATCATCCTCCAATCCTGTTCTCACCTGAGCTCTGATACTCCTCAAAGATACGTCATCATACTGTGCTGCCTTGATCCTATCCATCAAATCTGAATGTATCTGCAATCCCCACATCTGCATAGCACACCCAGGAACAATCACCTCAATGCCCAAGCTCTCCAAGTCCTCCAACAGATATCGATCCTGCGTCAAGAACATAGCTACCGGATACCTGCTCAAAGTATCGGCAACTACATTAGCTTTCCCAGGATGATATTGCAAAGAGATATCAAAATCCTTCATCAATTCCAACCACCGATGCTGCCTCATGTTCAACTCCTTCTGCGTGAAAACGTACTTCAAGCTTTTGTGGTCTGTGAAGATCTCCACACGCTCTCCGTACAAATAATGTTTCCACAACTTCAGGGCGAATATGACAGCTGCCAACTCCAAATCATGGGTAGGATAGTTCTTTTCATGAGGACGCAATTGCCTGGATGCATAGGCAATCACTTTCCCATGCTGCTGAAGAACACAACCTAAACCCTTTCCCGATGCATCACTATAAATAGTGAAACCTCCGGACCCTGATGGCAATATCAAAATAGGAGCAGACGTCAACCTCTTCTTCAACTCCTCAAAAGCAGCCTGGCAATCTTCCGTCCAAACAAACTCCACATCCTTCCTTGTGAGTCTGGTCATCGGCTCGGCAATCCTCGAAAAATCTTGCACAAACTTTCTGTAGTAGCCTGCCAATCCCAAGAAACTCCTGATCTCTGCTATCGAACTCGGAGTCTTCCAAGATTCCACTGCTGAAATCTTCTTCGGATCCACTGAAATACCATCACCAGTCACAACATGCCCCAAGAATTCCACCTTGTCCAAGAAAAACTCACATTTGGACAACTTTCCATACAGCTTCTCCTTCCTCAGCACATCCAACACAATCCTCAAATGCTCCTCATGCTCCTCCGGTGTCCTCGAGTATATGAGTATGTCGTCGATGAACACCACCACGAACTTGTCAAGGTACTGGTGGAACACCTTGTTCATCAAGTTCATAAATACCGTCGGTGCATTAGTCAAACCAAACGGCATCACCATAAACTCGTACTGACCATACCGAGTTCTAAAAGCAGTCTTCGGTATGTCCCCCGGCTTCACCTTCACCTGATGGTAGCCTGATCTCAAATCTATCTTAGAAAATACCTTGGCACCACTCAACTGATCAAACAGATCATCAATCCGTGGCAAAGGATACTTATTCTTGATAGTGAAATTATTCAAAGCCCTGTAATCAATGCACATGCACACCGATCCATCCTTCTTCGGTACAAACAATACCGGGGCTCCCCATGGTGAAGAACTCGATCTGATAAACCCCTTATCCTGCAATTCGTCCACCTTCTTCTTCAACTCGACCAGCTCGCTGTTGTTTACTCTATAGACATGCTGCAAAATCGGTTCTGCACCTGGCACCAAGTCTATAAAAAATTCAACATCTCGATCTGGCGGCAATCCTTGCAATTCTTCAGAAAACACATCCAAAAATTCTGCTATCAACGGATGTGGCAACTCCTTGTCTTCCACCATAGCTCCATAAATAATGCCTTCTTCCTGCTCTGCAGTTCCTCTAGCAAACTCGAACTCTAGCTCTCCTGGCGGACCAAACAAAACTCTACCTCCTCTACAATCTATGCTAGCACGGTGCCTACTCAACCAATCCATCCCGAGTACAATGTCGTAGCTCAGAAGTGGCATTACAAGTAGACACGCACTCAACTCCCGGCCTCCCAGAGTAACTCTCCGATCCTTGCAAATATCATTAACCAGGATAATGCCTCCCCCGGTCATGATCTTGCAAGTCCTAAGCAAAGACTCAGCTACCAAACCATGCTTTAGAGCAAAAAAAACAGATACAAAACTATGGGAAGCACCACTATCAAACAAAGCTAAAGCTGGAATGGAATCAAGAAGAATAGAACCTGCGATGACATCTCATGTGGGTTCCTCCTCTTCGACTGTCATAGCAAACGCTCGTCCTTGCCGAGCACCTCCCTGCTGCTGATGCTGGATAAAACGCTGCTGCTGTGTCGGAAGTGGTCCCCTCGGTTGTGCTGCAGGTGGTCTCATCTGTGCCCTCGGAGCTGGAGCTGCTCCCTGAACTGCACGACGAGGACACTCCCTCAATTGATGCCCTTCAGTACCACAATACAAACAAACTCCTAGCCTCTTTCTGCAAACTTCCCAGATGTGGCCGGGCTTCTTGCAGAAGTTGCATAGAGCTTGCTGTAACTGCCTCTGCTGCTGAGGTACCTGGTGAAAAGGTGCTCTAGCTGGAGTCTGGTTCTGCTGTGGCTGCTGGAAAGGTCTGGACTGGAAATGAGGACGTTTGGCAGATACTGCACTGCCGTTGGCCCCCAGAAAAGAATCACGGTCTCTCTTGGTCTTCAAACCCAGATCCCGCTCAACCTTGCGTGCCTCCGCAAGTATCTCCGAGTATGTCTCATAAAAAGACGGAATGAGAATCAATATGGCACAAGATGTAAGACATCAAGGAAAGGACAGTTTAAGGAATCAAGTATCAATGTCAAAGGAGAATAGTTGAATCAAAAGAATTTTCCTAGATGTGATTGAGTATCTCAGCCTATATCCTATATCCTATCGCAGGCTCGCAGAAGTACAACTAAGTTGTCGCACTACCACGACATCACATACTTGTGAAGCTAGACCTGCATGGGCCACCACCAAAAACGTGTCATGACCCGCACCCGGTGTAAGGGTACTAGTCGGAAACAACGCCCAGCTTACGCTGCAGAATCGGCGGTAGAACGCTGTCTAGATAAACTATCTAACAATATAATGAACCACCAATAATGATAGTATACTCAATCACAGAACTAAGGTGAAAATAAGCACGAATCAGATAAAGAATAGAATAGTCACAATACAACTCATGAGTCTAAAATAATACATCAATGAGTCTGAAGAAAATTACAGAAATATGCTGGAGACAAATCCAGTACAAAGAATACTACAAAACTATAAAGCTACAACTCCAGGGTCAACTGTCTCAGTTGGGATAAGTCTCTCTTGAGCCAGGGTCTCAGAATCTAAACCCACAACATCCTGGGGTCCATAATAGGTAGGGTACTCCTCAGTGTCATCTGGAAAAATATATCCAGTCAGGAAAGGAGCAGAGTACAACCCTAACAGCAGTTCTCAAATAATGATAAAAACTATGTAACAGTAAATAGTTGTGGATAAACAAGATGCATAAATAGATACAAGAATGTATAGACAATAAGGAAATACTGGAAAGAAATATAATAATGAACAATATGCTGATGGAACAAGAATACTAATGACTAAGTGTGTGAGTACTAGCTTTAACATGTGATCGGCTTGGGAACTTGCACAAGAGTATGATGGCCTGGCTGATTATACGTGCGGTGTATGATCAACACTCACAAGGAACAAGACATGCACAAGGAGGGTATGATCACATATCTACACTAAAATACTCTCCACCCCGACTGGTATAATAGATCCAACCATGGTACGTTATGGCACTAGATTCCCCAAGAAGATAGCTAGTCTCCCCGAGAATTGGTGTCTGTACATGTACAAGATAACCAATGAAACAATACTTGCACCATATACACCATATACCAAGGAATAACATCTCATGACGAGATCCGGATATACCAATCCGTGTAACCATAGTGTCAAGAGAACATGTATATCTACACTAGATACAACGAACATAGAGGATATCATAAATGAGAAACTATCAGAGAATGTACTCGCCTGAAGTCCAATGAACAGTCTCACAAATGTCTGACTCGGTGCCTCGAAGACCTAGACATGGAATACCACATTAATACAAGGTCCCGGAAAGAGAACAAGTCAAATTAGGCAACTTCTAGGTCAATAAGTCAATTCTAAGGTAAAAGTCAACTATGGTCAACTCTAAAGTCCACTAAAGTCAAACATGGTCAAACCCAAAGTCAACCTCACAAGACATCTATAAAATAATATAGAGATAAACTACAATAATTTAGGAATCAAATTAGATTCAAAAAGAACTCACACAAAGTATACTAATAATACAATTAATATATACCCTAAAATAATATATACAACCCAACATTTATATAAATAACATAATATATTATTATAATTATTATTCCTCACAAAACACATATATATATACATATATATATATACAATTATAATATATAATATATACATTAAATCTGTCAAAGCGTCATTGAAAAACAGTGAATAAAATAGGATTAAATCAAAACAGTTTAAATAGTGACAGTCGGGACTGTCACCGAAGGACTGTCACCGAAATCCAAATAATAAACTGCCACTGCTTTGGTTTTCGCTGACAGTTAAACTATCGCGGAAAAGCGTCGCAGAAAAGCTGCTGTTTCCCGCTGCTGCAATTAATGACAGGTTTGTCATTAATTGCCCGAAGGCTACAGCGGCTGCTATTAGTCGGCTAATTAATGACAGTTTTTACTGTCATTAATTCACTGTCACTAAAACAAGTTATATATATATAATTATATATATATAAACAGAATATATAAAACAGTATATATATATATATATATATATAAACCATTAATACAAAAATGTACATATATATATTAATATACACATAAACTTATACCTTCAAATATTTAACAAAGAACATATAATTTACATGGCTAGAAGCACACCTAAAATATTTCCATTAATATCCAAATAATTACATAATAATTATAAATAATATAATTACACAATTAAACATACAAATATATTTTATAAAACATTTTATGTATAAATTATATTATTTAACAAGTAGTAACATATATATTTGCATGCAAGAAAGCTACATATTATATTGTACATTAAATTAGCACACCCAAAATATAGATCTATGCTACAATAATTACTATAATAAATACACAAAATAAATATTTAATATCCATATATATATATACTAATTATAAATGAAAAATTGAACCACAATTAATTAGATCTATACAAAAATACACACAATTGGAGAGTATCTCACCGTATCCCACTAGATCTAGGATACGCATGCGATACGAGTCCAACACACAACTAAATGCACCCCGAAGGACACAAACAGATCACAAATAATATTTATGAACAAATCAAAGCGTCAAAAGTAGATCTATGTGTCCGTGTCAAAATACGACATGTTCAAAGCCCCGTGTCGGAGGAAAATCCCCAAATGACACGTATCACCAAATAGTTGGGATACGAACCACAAGTATCCCAATATGGACACGACACTAGCCTCAAACACAAATCTCATGTCCAATTGATCTATAGGATCAATTGACACACACAAAAAAATGTAAATTCGAAATTCCAACAAAATTGACACAAAAAGCACCATAACTTTCTCCATGGGTCTCCTATGAACACAAAACAAAGTCCTATGGGTAGTACATACATATAGGTTGATTTTACATGATTAAATCTCAGATTTAGAAGCTATTTAAATGGGAAAATCTGAATTATACCTATTGGGAGATGGATTCCCAATGAAACCTCCAATTGAGATGAACTTGCTTCCAAATTATAGATCCTTGCTCCTCTTTGTAGATCCTTGCTTCCTTCTTCTAGATCCTTGCTTCCTCCTTCTCTAATGGTGAATTGGAAAGAATTTGGAATAAATTTGGTAGGGAATTGGATTGGGAATGGAGGGAATTTGGTAGTGGAAGAATTCTAGATCTAGATTTGGAATGAGATGAGAGGAGAGAGAAATTTCCCCCCTCTTTAATAGGCCGGCCATAGCCCCTCCCCCAAGCAATTGTAAAATGTCCAATGTACCCCTTGGGGCCTCTCATGAAGAAATAATTAAGGAAGGAAGCTTCTAGTCTAATCATTTAATTAATTTAATCCATCTTCTTAACCATGGGCTTTCTAAATGGGCCAAGTCTAACTAATTAATTCATGTTGGTCCATGGGTCCAAACTAAACTAGTTGGGTCCACTAAAATAAGTCCAAAATAATTAAATAATATCTAACAACAATTAAATAATACAACAAAAATTATTTACCATGCACAATATTTATTTAAATAGGAAATTACTAAAATACCCTTTTTTCTAAAATGTGGTAGTGACAGCAGAGACAGGGACAGCAGCAGGGCCAGAGGCAGCCCATTATTTGCCCTTTCTGTAGGAAGCCGGGGCACGGATGGGGCATTTACAGGAAGAGGCTGGACAGATATTTGTTATGTGGAGCAGCAGATCACCAGCTGAAGGATTGCCCTTCAGCACTTGCTCGTATAGCTCAGGGCGGAGGAGCCGCTCAGAGGGGACCAGCCAGAGCACCTGCAGCACACCAGAGAGGACAGCAAGGGGTGGTATCATCCTAGTCAGTGATGTCTGCAGAGACCGACTCAGCAGCAGAGGTTTGCTCAGCACCAGCAGCAGCACCGAGGAGGACAGCAAGGGCGAGCTTTTGCCCTGACCGTAGACGAGGCCCAGCCCGTTGGTAATGTGATCTCAGGTTCTGTTCTTCTTGATTCCATTCCAGCACTTGCTTTATTTGATCCCGGTGCTTCCCATAGCTTTGTGTCTGTATCTTTTGCTATTAGACACCATCTTGTTGCTAAACCTTTAGCTAGACTCTGCAAGATCACGATCGGGGGTGGTATCATCCTAGTCAGTGATGTCTGCAGAGACCGGAGAGTTACCTTGGGAGGTCGGGAGTTGAGTGTGTGCCTATTCGTAATGCCACTTTCGAGCTACGACATTGTACTCGGGATGGATTGGTTGAGTATGCATTGTGCTAGTATAGATTATCGTGGAGGCAGGGTGTTGTTTAGTTCGCCGGGTGAGCCAGAGTTTCAGTTTGCCTGAGGAGTAGCGGAGCAGAGCGAGGGAGTCTTCTGTGCAGCCCTGGTGGTAGAGCCAAGATTGCTACATCCACTGATAGTAGAGTACATGGATGTCTTTCCAGAGGAGTTGCCAGGGTTACCTCCGGACAGAGATGTGGAGTTCTCTATAGACTTGGTGTCAGGCGCGGAGCCGATATCCCAGTACGTCTATAGAGTCAGCAACAGTGAGCTGATAGAGTTGAAGAAGCAGGTAGATGAGCTTCAGGACAAGGGATTTATCAGATCTAGTTCTTCTCCATGGGGTGCTCCGGTACTTTTTGTGCCGAAGAAGGATGGGTCGATACGGATGTGTATCGACTACAGGGCTCTGAACAATCTCACAATCAAGAACAAGTATCCGCTGCCGCATATTGATGATCTTTTTGACCAGTTGAACGGAGCGAGGGTATTTTCCAAGATTGATCTGAGGACAGGCTACCACCTGGTGAAGGTCAGGAGGGAGGATATTCCGAAGACAGCTTTTTGGACCAGGTATGGACAGTATGAGTTTATGGTGATGCCGTTTGGGTTGACTAATGCCCCGGCAGTGTTCATAAATTTGATGAACAAGGTATTCCATTAGCATCTGGACAGGTTTGTAGTGGTATTTATAGATGATATCTTGGTGTATTCGAAGACCCCAGAGGAGCACAAGGAGCATTTGAGGATAGTGCTGGAGACTCTCAGAAAGGAGAAGCTTTATGGAAAGCTTTCGAAGTACGAGTTCTTCCTTGACAAGGTTTAATTCCTTGGTCATGTGGTGACTGGAAAGGGGATCTCGGTGGATCCGAGAAAGATCATGAAAGTTGAGGCATGGAGTGCTCCGAGCTCAGTAGCAGAGGTCAGGAGTTTCCTGGGACTGGCAGGCTACTACAGGAGATTTGTTCAGGACTTTTCCCGGATTGCAGAGCCGTTGTCCAGGCTGACCCGGAAGGACGTAGAGTTTGTTTGGTCAGAGGAGTGCCAGATCGCCTTTGATGAGCTAAAGAGGAGGTTGACAAAAGCTCCAGTGTTGATATTTCCATCAGGATCTAGAGGATTCACTATCTATAGTGATATATCGGGGAAGGGACTGGGTTGTGTGTTACAGCAGAATAGGAGGGTGATTGCCTATGCTTCCAGGCAATTACGTCATCATGAGAAGAACTACCCTACCTACAATTTGGAGTTGGCAGCGGTCATCTTTGCTCTGAAGTTGTAGAAACACTATTTATATGGAGAGCGTGTGGAGATCTTCACTGACTACAAGAGCTTGAAGTATGTGTTTACCCAAAAAGAGCTGAACATGAGGCAGAGGAGATGGTTGGAGTTGATGAAAGACTTTGACATATTGTTGCAGTACCATCCAGGGAAGGCAAACGTATTTACGGATGTGCTGAGCAGGTATCCGGTAGCTATGTGCCTGACTACAGATCGTTATTTTTGGCAAATCTAGAAAGCTTGGGCATTGAGGTGATAGTGCCTGGAGTTGAGATGCAAATGTGGGGACTGCAGATTCATTCAGAGTTGGCAGACCGGATCAGGGCTACACAATTTGAGAATGAGTCCCTGAGGAGCATCAGGGTGCAGGTTCATATTGGTTTATCAGATGACTTCACCATTGCTGACGATGGTTCATTGCGATACGGTACCAGGTTGTGTGTGCCGAGTGGGTCGTTGCTTGAGGAGGTTCTTCAGAAGGCGCATCGATCCCAGTATTCTATGCATCCAGGTGCCAACAAGATGTATAGAGATCTGAAAGAGCATGTATGGTGGTACGGGATGAAGCGGGAGGTAGCGCGCTTCGTATCCCAATGCTTAGTGTGCCAGCTGGTGAAGGCAGAGAGACAGAGGCCAGAAGGTTTGCTCCAGCCGTTACCCTTTCCGGAGTGAAAATGGGAGCATGTGACCATGGATTTTGTTTCTGGACTTCCCCATTCTCCAGGAGGGAAGGATGCGATTTGGGTCATCGTAGACAGGTTGACCAAATCAGCCCACTTTCTATCATTCAAAGTGGGTACGTCTACAGAGAGACTAGCAGAGATGTATGTGCGCCAGATAGTCAGACTGCATGGAGTTCCTGTGAGCATAGTATCAGACCGGGACAGTCGCTTTACTTCGTATTTCTGGAGGAGTCTGCAGGCTAGCTTGGGCACCCAGCTCAAGTTTAGTAGTGCATATCACCCACAGACGGACGGTCAGTCAGAGAGGACCATTCAGACACTTGAGGACATGCTTCGCACTTGTGTTCTGGATTTCAGAGGCTCTTGGGAGGATCACTTGCACTTGGTAGATTTTGCTTACAACAACAGCTACCAAGCCAGTATCGAGATGTCACCATTCGAGGCGTTGTATGGACGGAGGTGTCGTACTCCGTTATCATGGGATAATATAGGCGAGAGAGCTTTGCTTGGCCCGGAGATGGTGGTTGATGCAGCGGAGAAGGTCAAGCTCATTAGAGATAGACTTCGGGTGGCACAAGACAGGCAGCGGCATTGGGTCGATAGCCACCGGAGACCTTTGAAGTTCGAGGTATAGCTTAGAATTTAGATTTTGTTCTTGTGTTTGCTTATGATTGCTTGTTTTAGATTAAGTGCTGAGACCTTATTTGTGCTAGGTTGGAGATCTGGTGTTCCTGAGGATTTCTCCGACATGGGGCACTATTCACTTCGGTGGAGGCGGGAAGCTTAGCCCACGTTTTTGTCGGACCCTTCAGCATCCTTGAGAGGGTCGGCGCTGTGGCGTATAGGCTAGATTTGTCGCCTAAGCTAGAGGGAGTTCATGATGTGTTCCACGTGTCGTAGTTGAGAAGGTACGTGTCGGATCCCAGTCATGTATTAGATCACTCAGAGATCGTGGTAGGCCCTACTCTTAGCTATCCAGAGCAGCCAGTAAAGATTCTGGATCGGCGGTAGAAGGTGTTGAGAAACCAGACTATTCCCTTGGTTCGCGTTACGTGGAGGCATCACTCTCCAGGTGAGTCAACCTGGGAGAGGGAGGATAAAATGCGCGAGGGATACCCTTATCTTTTCGAGCCCTGAGGTATGGTTCTTTTCTTTTCCTTGCATTCCTGTCCTAGTTTCATCTTTTAATTTCGAGGACAAAATTATTTTAAGGAGGGTCGGCTTGTCACTACCCGATTCTAGAAAATAGGGTTTTTTTTATTTTTATTTGATAAAATGTGTATTATTTATAATTAATTATATTTAATTGATGGTTGTATTATTTTTTATTTGATTCTTTTAGGATTTTGGCTAGTCTGGACTCATGTCAGACCCTAGTGGACCCATGTCCGACCTAACCCACACCCTTGTGAGACGTATTTTTGGGTTTAGAATATTTATTATATTTTATTTTAGTTAGTTGGAGAGATTGGGAGTTAGTTTGAGTGCTTTTGGAACCCCAAACCCAAAACACAAGTTGCATCCTAAAAGGGAGGGCATTTTGGTCTTTTTGAATTATTGTAACCCTTTAATGCATGTGTGTCCAGCCTCCCCCTATTCCTATACCCGACCACAGCAGCCCCCTTCCCCCATTCTTCACTTCTTCTTCTTCTTCTTCTTCTTCTTCTTCTCTACTCTTTCTTTCTTCTTCTTTCCTTCTTCCAACTTCAAGCAAGTAAGTAATCCCCTTTTTCTTTCCTTCCTTCTTCTATTTCTTTCTTTTATGTGAAACCTAACCCTACAATTTTCTCTAACCTAGGTGTTTAGAGCCTAGACTTAGTATGGAGGCTTGATTTGGAGGCTTGAAGCTTGAGGGAGGTAATTTCAATAGTTTTGGAGACTTTGGCCTTAGAATTCCAACTCCCAAGAGGTAAAGCCTAACTTTCCTCTTACTAATTGCTCTAATATAACCTTCCTAGACCCTAAGGCTACCCGTAGGAGGAAGTTGGAACAAGTTTGGTTATGTTTGGAGACTTTAACATTAGGTTTTGTGTCAATTTCGGGTGAAATCAGATATTGGCCCAATTTTGGATGATGTCCTAGGTTAGACGAACCTAGGTAGACGTTGTCGGGTGTCTTGAGGGTTAGTACGTGTCTTCGTTCGGACACGTGAAGTCATGTCGCAGAGAAATGGGCATTTCGGGCATTTTTAGAATTTTCGTCGTCGCCGGTTCTATGTGCGTACGCATTTTTGTCACAGACCTAGAATCGACGATTAGCATTTTTTCTAGGATCTAGACATCGTTTAGAACTCGTGGGTAAATTTTGGGCCGATTCCGAGTTGGTTTGGTGTGCGTTTCAGGAGGTTTTGTGAACCGCACACCACGTGTTCGTCGAAATGACCGAACGGCCATTTCGACTTGGTTTCTTAGTTTCGGGCTTGTGCGCGCGTTGGGTTAGCTTCGGAGAGTGTGTACTAGAGTTCTCAGGTTATATTATATATATATGTGTGTGTTTGTGCGTGTAGGGGGTGGTTGGGCGTGCGTTGGTGAGTGTTGTGTTTTATGTTGTGTGAGTTGTGTTTATATATGTATATAAGTTTATATATATATATGTATGTATGTCTATATATATATATATAAATATATATATATATGTGTGTGTGTGTGTGTGTGTGTGTGTGTGTGTGTCTATATAAATATGTGTGTTTGTATATCTATATGAGTGTGTATATATATATATATATATATATATATATATATATATATATATATATATATATATATATATATATGCTTGTGTATATATATCTATAAGTGTTTGTATGTATATATATATATGTATGAGTGTGTTTATATATATATATATATATATGTGTATGTGTGTGTGTGTGTGTGTGTGTGTGTGTGTGTGTGTGTGTGTATATATATATATATATATATATATATATATATATATATATATATGAGTATATATATATATATATGAGTATATATATATATATGAATATGTGTGTTTATATATATATATAGATATGTGTGTATGTGTACTTATATACTTAAGTGTATATGTGTGTGTAAGTATATATGTATAAGTGTGCGTGTATATATATATATATATATATATATATATATATATATATATATATATATATATATAGTTGTGTATATATATGTATATATGTATATATGTTTGTATATATATATATGTATATGTGTGTGTTTGTGTGCTTGCTGGTGTGTCGAGGGGAGGCAGTGTGCACCGTGCGTGGTCGAGGCAGCAGCAGCTGCCAGCAGCATCTGCAGCACTAGCAGCAGCAGCATATGCAGCATTCGCAGCAGCAGCAGCTAGGCAAGGCATTGGCAGTAGCGCAGCGGTTATGAGGGTGAGGGAGAGATCTATGTAGATAGATAGATAGATAGATATATATATATATATATATATATATATATATATATATATATATATATATATATATATATATATATCAATATGTATAGATATATATACATATAGCTAGATAGATGCATAGTTATAGCTAGATATATATATGTATAGGTATGGGTATATGGGTATATGTGTGTATGTGTGGATATGTATATATATATAGATACGTATGTGTATATATATGTGTTTGATATATATATATATATATATATATATATATATATATTAGCCGATACATATATCTAAGTATATATCTATATGCTTAGATAGTTAGCTAGAGGGGTGTTAGTGAGAGATGAGGGATATCTCAATACCTTGAGATATCAAGGTATCTCAATACCTTGAGATACCCAAGGTATTGAGTGTCGAGCAGGATTTTTGAGCAATTGCCCAGGAATAGGTTTAGAGTTATTTTTATATGTATATGTGTATATAATTACGTGTGCTAGCATAGGTTTTAACGGATTTAGACGGGGTGCGTAGCCTAGGTCGAGATATCGGATACCGAGGGTATTCCGGTATCTCGAGGAGACGAGTTTGTAGGTTTACTAGCTTAATGAGCTAGTTTTAACTTAGAATTTTAGGAGCACCCTAGTTTGACCTAGTATTGACCATAATTGTCCTCGTTGACCATAAAAGTCAATATTTGACCTAGTTTTGACATAGAGTTGACTTTTTGGAACTCGGATTGACTTTTGACTCAAATTTTACCGGTTTGATCCATTCGACCTAGAATAACCCTAGAACCTTATTTTTAGTTATTTTATATTATTTTAAATCCATAGAACCCTGTTTAATCTTGCTTTTCGCAATAGATTCTTGCGACGTCAGTCCGGATCTCGATCCTCATTAGTTGCTCAGGACATCAGGCGAGTACCTACCTCTGATAGTTTCTATTTTATGATAGCGTTTATATCACCTATTCTAGAACTATAATACTTGATTCTGACACATTGTTACATGAGCTGGTACTAGTGGATCCCGTCATGAGATGCTATCCCCCATACCGTGTTCAGCGGGTACTCTATCACATGTATTTTATCATGTGCTTCGGGTATTGATTCTCATGTGCTATCATGTGCTTCTTGTGCTCTCGCCTTCATGTGCGCGAGCTATTTATCATGTACGTAGCGTGTCGTGGTTGGATCCAAGAGTATTAGTGGGGGAGGGGAGTAAGAGTTGGTTATGTGATCAAAGCCAAACATTATTCATGTGTATGTCGGTTATGCAACTCACTCATAACGGAGTTATCGTAGTTTATTCATGTGCAACCTAAGCCGATCACATAACGAACATGTGCTCAAGGCACTTAGCTAGTATTCCTGTTTTCTCACATGCAATTACTTCTCTACTTTTATTGTTCTCCAGTTTAAATTGCAGCTACTTTATCTGCTCCATCATGTATTTATTTTCCTGTGCATCTTGTATAATTTTCTATTGCTCGTCATATATACCTTACCATGTATTTGGAGTTTCTTTCAGAGTTATGTACTTCGCTCCAGTCCTGACTGGGCATATTTTTTCAGAGGATCCTAAGGATTTCTGCCCGACATTCTACGGACCGGGCGTCGAGGAGTGTTGTGACCCCGAGACTGAGGAGGAGCCCATCGAGGAGACGCCGTTAGCGCCCTAATTAGCTAGGTGGGTTTTCCTGGGTTGTTCCCAGTTGCTATTTTGGATGACTATATTATTATTTTGTTGCTTCTGTGATGTTGTAGACTTTAGACTTGGACTGTATTTTGGATATTGTATTACTCTCTCTTTGGTTCTTGTTTCATTGTTGATATCTTATCGTGCTTTAACACTTCCCCTAGTTATTGTGATTGAGTCATATATATATTGCGTGGTTGCCCTCCTTTTGGAGAGGTTATATTGACAGGTTTTGGGAGATATATAAATTGCTGACCAAGAACGGGCTTTACAGTATTCTACCGCCGATTCTGCGGCGTAGGCTGGACGTACCCACGACTCATGCCCGATTTTTTGGGTGCGGGTCGTGACAATGACCCTAGACTACTAACAGAATAATACAATCACAACTAAGTCCAATTAACAAAATTGGCGAAACACTTGTGCACCTTGCTATTTGTGGAGTCTGAAGTTATCTCAAAATAATGTATAATAGGTATCCTCAGATCACGTCATTGCCGAACATGAGCTAATCTAGCCATTAGATGAATAAAATAGGTATTTTATAAGGTACACCAGTTTTTCGTAGGGCCACTGTGCTAAAAATACGGTATTAGCAGTTCCAATATTCCTATAGTGAAGCAGTGGCTCAGCATATTATAATAGTTCAGATACTGCACTCCACTAAGGTAGATGATATACAGTATCTGTGGTAGCCAGCCCACAGTGCACTAGAAGTGGGAAGGTTCGTTGGAAAAAATCTCAATGCATGGCCACATAAAAAATTTCCTTAAGATATCGTACAAAGTACGGGAACGCTAGATATGAATCCATGGACGTTCAATCTGTACTCACCCGTGCGTGTATGCAACATTCAATAAATTAATATCCTAGCCATATTTTGGTAGCTGACTAGCTTATCATACTCGTGCTGGAGGAAAAAAATATATATATATATATATATATATATATACTATCATGCATTCAGGAATTTGGAGGTATTCTCAATGCACAACCCAAATATAATTACTTAACACGTAACAAGGTATGTCATACCTCGGCGCACATTAAATCATGAACAAATACAAGACAATAGTGGTATCAGCACGGATACAGTATTCAAGTCCAATTATCAATTATTATTGGGTCACATGAATCAAGATCACATTGTAACACGAAGCTTATGTCATGCACATAGCCGGTAGTCACTATGCACTTAGTCTGGTCCACAGAAAATATCTCGATTCAACATATATCCATGTCATGTATGAAGCCAATCTTAGCACATGGTCATGTATAATATAAGGTCTTGTTACTAAATCTATTATTCCTTAGAATCATAACACAAATAATACCAGGATCAACCACATAGAGGATGATGAGAAGCATTCCAAATAAAATAAGTAAATACATAATGAAAGTTCTAAGGGTGCACAAAGGAGTTACTAGGATAATGTGCATATAAAATTTTGTATATGAAGGTCAGGCGCATAAAGTCTGAGGAAGTCAGGGCACATAAAGTGCGCGAGCTACAGAGGGATGGCGTACTTTGTCAAGCTAACCAACACGGCACACTTGACAGAATTACACGAGCAACAAAGGGGTGGCACACTTTTTCAAGTGAACTAACATGGCGCACTTGACAGAAATACGCGAGCTACAAAGGGGTGGCACACCTTGTCAAGTAAACCAACAATATGGCACACTTGACAAAGATGTGTGAGCTACAGATAAGGTAAAAGACAAAACACACAATCCAAGGTCAAAGCTCGACAGTCGAGAAACTCGTCAGTCGAGAAGCATACAAATCAATAACACAGAAATCATAAAATTAACCGAAGCTTCGTTCCTAAGAAAACGAAGAGGGAAGAAACTGTGCGAGCTACAGACGTAAGAAAAGTGCGACACTGACGAAACATAAGAAAAGTGCACCAGATTGCCAACGCAAAAAAAGTGCGCTGACTGACTGTGGTGCACTTTCTCTTGGTTTCCCCAGAAGAACTTGGATTGAATATGCACCAAAAGTGTGCCAACTGAATTTTCTCTCGAAAGTGCGCCACTGACTCAAAGAGCGTGACTGATGCACTTTTACTAGGAGACTGAGTGCAGTATGATTAGTACGTACGAAGAGTTTGGGCCAACACACCAAATGTACCCAAAGTAAAACATACTTATTTCTACGCCAAAGGGGTTCTCTTGCATACCCTTCACAGAGCACTGTTCTTCTTCTCCAGTCACCATTTTGGTATACGTATAAAATCAAGTTTCAGCACTGAACATAGCTGAACTTGAAATCAAGCACAACCAAAAGCAAAGATACATAAAATATGGTGCTCTACACCGTGAGCTAAATAGTTTTATAAAATACAAAGTTTTTTGAGATCAATCTCCAGAAAAATAAAAGTGAATCCATAGACCCAAACTTTGGTCCATGCAATTTCAACCAAGAAAAATAAGAACAACAATCACTAAAGATGAAGGGGTGTTTGGTCCCAACAATATGAGCCAAAAATAAACACAAAAAATATAAGAATTAGAAGCATGCATAAATCCATGGTTCTTCTCTTGTGCAAGATGTACTTGCCTACGGGGGGAGAGAGAAAACCTAAGAAAGAGAAACAGGAAAGGAAAATAATGAGCAGAGAGAGAAATAGGAAATATAGGCTTAGGCTAGGGATGTGGACCGTTGGATCACTCAAACCCATCCAAGCCACACATGTCACCAATCCAACCAAATTCCACTCTCTCTACAATACTCGATTCCGGTCTAAATAATGGTCGGACTAGCAACCAATGTGCGCTCAAAGTATGCCAACTAAATATGCACCAAAAGTGTGCCAGGAAAGGGGGCTGACACATATCCTTTCAATTCACCAATTAACACTATTATTTTATATTTTGGACCTTGTGATTCCATTTTGATAATTGATCCTCATACATTGCTCCCGACCACATACGAGTAAATTCTCTGATAGTTTTTATTTATCACAACCCGCATCCGATGTAGGGGTACGAGTAAGTTGGCACGTCCATTCTATGCAACAACATCGATAATAGAATGCTCTCAAGTCTAACAATACTATCTAAAAATCTTATACAATATATAATGGTATCTGTCAATAATATCTCAACTCTAAATGCAGAACAATAATATAATGGTTCAAGTATAATCGATACTCAATCATATATAAAGCTAAAGGAAGATAAATGCATGCTATGGGATAGAAGAAAGAGTCACAAATTATAATACAATTCATCAAAAACTAAAGGTCGAGCTACAACACAATATCAAATAATATATGCATTCTAATGTCTAAACTGAAATAATAATAATATGCTAATGGAAATCTAAGTCACCTCAGTAGCTGGTACTAATCCTCTGTTAACTCACTCTCTTGTGGCCCGTAAAAGATGGGACACAACTCTTCCAACCAATTATCTAAAAAATATATCCAGTCAGGATTGGAGCGAAGTACAACCGAATAGCAGTTCCAATTAATTGATAATAACTATAAACATAAATAGAGAATATAATACAATACGAGAAACAATAAACAATATCATACTATGGTATAAAGAACAGGTAAACTAGAGCAATATGGTATACATACACTGATCACAATGAAATAGAACAAGACAATAAAATAGAATATGGTGAATAATTGCAACTATACTAAGTATTTAAAATAGTAGTTAGATATGTGATTGGCTTGGGTTGAACATTGTCTACTTAAAAATTGGATAAATATTGTCTAACTTAAACATTAAAAATTTAACATTGAACAGTATATAGGCTTTGATCACATATCTAGCTAACGCTTCTCCTGCCCCAACCAATACTCATGGATCCGATCACGGCATGTCACGAACACGAATATAATATGAGTACACAAAGACCATAAATATACACGAATGAACACAAGCACAAGGAATACCCAATGCACACGATAAAGTACATATAAAGGAGTATCCAAAGTACATGATAATGGGATGACATATCCTGACAGGATCCATATAGTACCAGCCCGTGCAACCACTATGTCAGAATAAAGTAAAATATTTTAAAATGCTTGTATTATAGTAATTATCAAATAATGGAAACTATCAGAGAATGTACTCGCCTGTGGTCCAGAGCAATGGATATCAAACAGTGTCTGTATCGGTGCCTCATAGACCTATATATGAAATATCAGGTCATAATAGTGTTGTGAAGTCAACAATATATGTATTTAACTTAAAACCAGGATTCTAGGTCACAACTAGGACACACTAGTCAAACTAGGTCATTTCCTAGTTTCTAGGTTGATCTTACCTATTTACAAGGTTTATGAAGTTATACAAGTTCTTAACAAGTTATTATTTGGTTTTTAGGTGATCGCTGGGCCAAACTAGCCAATACTCACTAAACTAGGTTATACCTAGATTTCTAGATCAATACTAGCTAAAATATATAGTATATATCATATATATATATACTCTAATATATAAGTATCTCATATACATACCTTAATTATTATCTATTTACCTTAACCAACTCCTCTTACCTAGCCCATAATCCATGCATTGGTATCGAATAGGATATCCTTACCTCAACCAAGTACCAAATACCTTTGTATCAACCTTACCTATATGCCTTAGAATAGGATATTCAGTCCCAAGAAGGATTCAAGTTTAGCTGCTGTATGAATAGAGAGAATCTGTGCTTACTAATACTGACACGCCTACCAGGAGTGCTTACCGAAGCCCATACTACAACATCTACTTAATACCTTAGTACATAGTTAATACCTCAACTATTACCCTTAACTAATGTCACTTGGTAACTACCCCTCTTACCAACACACTGCTACACGCTTACCACCCACCAGACTTCCATATCACACTTGCTTAAAACTCATGCCTCCCACTAGCCCCTATTGATACATTATAGATACTAAATATACTAGACACTAGGTACTACCAATACCCTCTAACACTTGACCACTATTACTTGCCTTTACCCTTGGTATCCATATCCACCATGACACTTCAACTTTATAAGTCCAGTACACTAATCTATAGATAACTCTAACACACACACTCGATGCTGGTATACACTCACCAATAATCTACTACATACTGGCATATTGCTCATGACTGGTACACCTTGATTCACACTTTATAACTCATCTTATACTCTAACCAATACAACACTCTCAGGACTATCACTCTCAAATCTGAGACACATATATACAGCAATTCCCCTCATACTCTTTACTGTCCTACTCTAACTTTCCTCTTAACTGCCCCCTATACTTAGATACTACTCTCAGACTCCTCCACACACTCAAGACTTCTATACACACTGGTACCCAACTCTTGTACACTCAAGTATCAGACCATACTTGATATTATCTGCTGCCTCTAACCCCAAATCATCCACCCTGCTACCTGATACCCACCTGCAACTTAATTCTCACTTCTATCACTCACTGATACAAACTTAGAGCACACACATCCTTGACATTACTACAGACACAAAAGACACACACTAGTATCTTACCACTACCCTGACAATTCCCAATACTAAGATTCTAACCCATATCTAATACCATCTGGGTACACAACTCTAATGGAAACACTACAATGATCATCACTTGACAAATTTCTCACATCTAAACTCCATACACCCACATGATACTCACTTTATTCACTAATATTTTATTTCACTGATACTCACTTCACCTGTGCACCACCTGACACTATGTCCTCGAGCTAACCCCCACATCAGTGATACCTTAATGCTAAAACTTGCTACTGCAACAAGCTTCCTCACTACCTTAACTCCTTGATGCAATACAGCAGTACTCAAGAAATGTAGTATACCCAATTCTCCTTTTAATCCCCCACACCTCTACTTTTAGACACTACACTGGTTACAGGTAGTAACCCCCAGGCCCGTGTATCAACTGATACACACGACAAAGTTGATACTTCCACCCAGTTGAACACTCACTCAATATTCCATTGACACAAACATAAACAATCTGAAATATATTACTATACTGGAAATAATCTGCACACACAAACATTACTCAAATCACTCTCCCATATATGTTCAGTCACTGTTGTTGTTGCTCCAAATTTTACAATACAATTGGGCTATAAATGCATAGGTTTGTGCACTGCACCGACCTCCCAAGGCCTGCCATTGTTGCTGCTTATCACATAATTGTAGTACATTGGTTGATACACAGTTCTCCTTAATCACAAACATTTACCTGTACTACTGAAACTTGCCATGCTCGAGCACCACAACCTTGCTACTGCACCACTCCCTCATTAACACTGCCACCCTATACCTCAACTTACCTCATGTTTATAAAACCTATTATTACATTATCGCATCTCACACTAACACCTCATACCCTCAACTCACTACACAGGACCCACATTCCCACATGTGCACATCACGTATATCATCACACCACAACCTCCACATACACCTAGTTATTTATATACATACATATATACATCTAATTATATATAAACACTCACAACAAAACTTATGGACAATCACCAAACACTTAGTGTGCAGTCCCCAAGATACTCATGAATAGCTCATGATATGCACTCACCATTCCACGATATGCTCCCAAAACCCCAATACTTAACAAATACCTATTATACACATCAAATACATATTAATACAACTAAATAAATAATTACAATAGAAATTGAAGAGAGATCACACTCCTATGTACAAATCTCTCAAAATGAATCTCGTATCACAAAGTATTGCGATACTGCCTACTCATATCCAATTGTGAACACGTAGCTAGTCTCACAATACTAATACAAACCTAATTAAGTCCTCCAAACCTAATGACAAATACTTTGTGTGTCAATCTCGAATTTTTTCCAAAACTGACATAAAACTCTATGTAGAATACACAATATATTACCAAATAGCCTAGAAATTGTTCCTTTAGGTAGTCCTATGCCATAGGGTGATTTCCTAGTGGTCAAATGCATGATTTGGAAGTTAAAATGAGATAAAAATCTAAAATTACCAATTAGGAGATAGATTTCTAATAAAAACTCAAGTGGACACGATCCGAACACGATCTCTTTGCCAATGCTCCTCCTCCTTGTTCTCCTTGCTACTCCAAGCTCCAAAACTTCTTTAGAAATAAAAAATGAGGGAGAATAGAAGTGAATTGAGAGAGAAATCAATGGAGGAAGTGTGGAAAATAGGGGATCTAGATTTTTGGATCAAAATAAAATGCAAATGAGAAAGAGAGAGAAGGAGAGCCCATCTTCAAGTGGCCGGCCCCTTACTCCTTCCCCAAGCTATATGCTAAGGTCCCAAATACCCCTACATGATGTATTATGAGGAATAATTAAGGGTGAATATTTTTGGAAGTCTTTAACTAATTGTAATTAAACTAATTCTCCTTTGTTAATTAGTAAAAATAGGTTCATTGGGCCTAGTCCATGTTGGCTCACTATTTGTCATGATAAGTCTAATTTAGGTCCAGTAATATCAAGTCAAATTAAATAGTCTAGTCCACTAACTAAATTAAATGGTACAAGCCTCTAATTAAATATATGGTACTCTTTTAATTAAATAACTAATACAAGCATCAAATAAGTATTCATGGCCCACTAATATTAATATTATATTCCTAAAATTAAATAACTAGGCCAAATTATCAAATTATCCTTAACTGGAAAAGTGGGGGTGACAATCCTACCCACCTTAGAAAATTTTGTCCTCAAAAATTAAAAATGATCATACCCCTTCTAGGTCAACCCCAGTCCAATCTAAAACATACAACATACAATTTAAAAAAAAATCACAAAATATGGACTTTGTCCATCATAGTTTTGCAGTCTCTGACATGGTATACTAACTATACAATAACACACAAGCAGTCTATAAGGTGCTAACTAAGCACACAAACAACAGATGAAAAGGAAAGGAACATAACAGGACAAAATAAGCTAACATATCACTTGGAGTGTCAGCCTCTCCGACTGCCATCGCAAATGCCCTGCCCTGCTGGGTGGCTCCTTATGCGGGTGATGAGCAGTCTGCGATGCGATAGGTGGCCTAAATTCACCTCTTTGACCGCGATCTGGTCCATATGGGTTATTGGAACACTATTCCACCTGATGATCAGGGGAACCATAATACAAGCATAGTCTGAGTCTCTTCCGACAGTTCTTTCAATCATGCACATTCCTTCCACAATAAGCACAAGGAAAAGTCTGTTAAGTCTGCCTCTGAGGCTGCTGCGGTTCCTGATGAACTGGACTTGGTATCTGATGTGTCTGTTAAGCTGGTGCCCTGACTAGCACAAGATACTGCTGATATTGATATACTCTCGGTTGCTAAAAGTGGGGCCACTTCGCTGGGCCCGAACCACTACTCGCTCCTCAGGTGTCTCTCGGCCTCTTAGAGCCAAGATCCAAATTATCCTCCACCTGCTGTGTCTGTCTCAGAATTTTCTCAAAAGCAGTGGTGTGGTCTCCATTAGTATAGGATTTAATCTCACTGTTCAGTCCCTTTCTGAAATTTTTAGCCTTGGCCCGAGGATTCTGCCTCTCAATAAATCGTCCCAATCGGTAATACTCCACCGCATACTCGTCCACTGCCAAGTTCCCCTGGACGAGGTTCTGGAATTGACTCTCCAAAGTACTCTGAGCCACATCCGGGAAAAACTTCTCCTTGAAAATCTCTTTGAAAGCTTCCAAAATAAGTCTCGGCGCTGATATCCTGGGGTCTGTCCTGAACCATGTTAGCGCAATATCGAACATCATACTACCCGCCGCCTCTACCTGCAAGCTCTCAGGAATCTATGCCAATTACAGGTTCCTCTCAATGTCCTCTATCTAGTCATCCACATATATGATCCCCTCCATGCCCTAAAAGTCCTTAGACCTCATCCTCTTGAAGTCATTGATAGCCCCCGACCTCGGCTGCTGCGGATCAGGCTGAGGCAGTTTCGTCTGTGGCTGGATTAAGGCGAATCTCTCGACTACGGCGAGCGAAATCTAGTAAGCATTCTCAATGCCCTTCCTTATAACCTCTGACTAGTGTTGCTTTGCCTCCATCATCTACTGAAAGAGCACAAACATCTACTTCTGATCGACTGTGGATGGCGGGGATAGAAGATCCCCTGAAACTGTCGGTGCTTTCCTCTGTACCGAAAGTGGAGCACCCCCGAAAACTGATACGGAAATGCCCACCTGGATTGGTAAAGCGGACCTCTATAATTTAGCTGCTGGAACAGTGTCTGTTGTGCTGCCCTCATAGGCGACGAAGTGACCGACCTCGCTGAAATTGTACCTGAGCGCTGGAAATGCATCTTCGACGACATCTTGAAGACAGATTCAAAAATAAGGAATTAATATTGAGCATGATACGATATCATCAAAGAAGGACAAAATTTTTCAAGAAAAGCAATATTCAAAATGATAAAGATGGCAAGATTCAATTAGGTTGGAATTGTTTTCTAGTTGTGATTGAGTATACGCCTTCATCTTAGTATCCTATATCCTATCCTATCGTAGGCTCAAAGTAGCACAACTAAGTCGTTACACTACCACGATATCGCAATATTACGAAGCCTGGCCTGCATAGGCTACCACTAAAATGTGTCACGGCCCGTACCCGGTATAGGGGCACGAGTACGTGGGTATGTCCATATAAAACCCCTAATCCTAAAAATAGTATTAATTTTTTTAAATTAATTATTAATTGAATTGTAGTATTTATGAGCTAATTAGGAGGAACATATTTTATTTAATTTTTATTTTAGGTGTTTGTGAATTTAGGAGATTTATGGAGCCGGTATAAATGTTTCCTAATTTATTCCATGTAGGAGACCCCGTGGACAGTTGCTAGCTTAATGGTATGCATTAATACAAATTCTAGATTTTTTTTATGTGTGTGTATATATATATAGGAAAAAGAAAGAAATGAAAGAAAAAAAGAATAAGAAAAAGAAAGAAAAAGAAAAACCATTAAATCCCTTATTGGATCCTACCACTACCCACTTGGCTATCAAACCCATTAACCCGCCCGCACCCCCTTAGTAATAGCACAACAGCAGCCCTTTTACAACCCAGCGAGCGGACTCCCCCCCCCCTCACGTTCTTATATATATATATATATATCATTCAACTCAATCCAAAACCCTAACCCTAATTAATTCTCCTCCATCTTCCCATCGACCCAGCACCGCCCTCGATGCTGCGCCGCCTGCCATGCCCGCTGACTGCCGCGGCCAACCCCGGCCGACCGCGCGAGCACCGCGTACTGCAACTACAGTTTTTTTAAGCAGCAACTTACCTGTGTTCCAGTGCTATTTTTCGTCACCTCGCTGAACCAAACTCGACCCCGTCTTCACCGGTATGATCCTCACTTAACCCTCTTCAATATATGTATGATAATTGACCTCGAACAGCGCGTAACCCTAGACAAATATAGCGTCCAAGTTGACGGAAAAAGACCACTTTTTGGGTATCGCAGAAAACTGCGGTGACCACCTATGTTCCCGGGTTCGTATCTCCCACCACAGAGATTCGTATACGATTTTTCTTTTTGGTATGCGGAGACCACTTGACCTAGTTTAATTTCTGTTAATTAACATTAAATTATTAACTGCTGTAGGTAGAATTAAATTCATTGGAAAATCCCAAAAATATACTTTTCCAGATTTTCAAAAGTTGTGAAACGGAGCGCGTCCCGCCAAACGGGACCGCCCCGTCATATACCAAGTGTACCAAACAGTGCGTGCAGTATACCCGGATACGTAAAAGTTCGTAAAAACTGATTCGGACGCGTGTGCGCGTCGGAATCAGCCCGTATCCGCGAACAAATCCCGTGTAGCAACTTTTGAGAAAGTCGTGTGCATTTTGTGCACGCTCGTCAGATTACGACGAAACTTATGCCACTGGACTCGTGGTAATGCGCTGGTCCTGTGACCCAATTTTCACGCAATTCTGAGATAGTTGACCAAGTCGCCAATTGGCGGGCCCCACGGTTGACTTTTTGGACAAAACTTTGTTCGGCTCATCGAATTTCATATTTGGACATACCTTTGAGTTCGTATTGACATTTAGAATTTTTTTTGACCTATAAATTTATCCTATTTAGAGACTGTTACCCTTGGCACGCTTTTCAGTACAAAGTGGGCCACATGTGGACCCCACTTTGACCCGAAATTTTCGTTTTGCCCTTGTGTCCAAATTGGACGAAAGGGAAGTACTTTCTAGCTATTTTGCTTATTTTGGGAACGTTGGTGATATCTATTTCAGCATCCAGAGATATTGTTCTGAGGCCATAACTTCTGATCCTGTGCGCGTGACACCGGGACGTTACACTTTGTAGCTTTATTGCCTGGCAAGATACCTTGCCAAATTGCTTACAGTATTTTGCATGCTTAGTATATTTCTGTATATTTATTGCATTTCTGTATATTTTTTGCATGTGTAATTTTTTTTCAGTCATTACTATATATTAGATATGTTGACACACACTTGACACTTAGTATCATAGAGGACAATCAGTAGGCGTATGGGCTTTAACTACTCTGGTAAACCATAGTAACTAGCACGCACTATGGTGGTCATGTCCGATGGTCGCTACCCCCGAGGTATGTCGATTGATGGAGTCACGAGGGTCGCTATCCCAGAGGTATGTCGGCTGATAATGTTCTAGACGGGTGTATGAGTTGTGAGGCTTAGATCGAGTAGCCTACCCTTGCCCATACGTCGAAAAGTTGTCCTCATTTGTATTCATATAGATTGTCTTGTACAGCGTACTTACATATTTTCTACCTATTATGCATGTTTATTATATTCAAATTGGCTTGCTTCTATGTATCTTGTTACGTTCCTCTGAGGACCTGGTCCATTTCCAGGTGTATCTGTTCTTGAGTATTCGCAGGAGCGCAGATTTGGATGGTTACATATGTTTCGAGGATGTCTTCTCTTCGAGCCCCGTGGTCGTTAGCGGGTACTCATATATTGTGTTTATTGTGTTGTACTTTTCCATTCGAGTTGGTAGTGGATTTGTTTTCATCTAAATATCATCCTTAGATACTTATTTTGAGATCTAGTTTCATAGATACTGGTTATTTATTTATATTGATTTTCGTGGATGAGATTTAGATTGTACCCTGTGACTTGTGATAGATTTTATACCACTTGTGGATTTGATATTCATATTACAGCATACGTATGGGTTATGATTTTCATATATTGGAGTTGACATATCCATGCGGCTGGCATGCTTACGTGTCCTAGTCCTATGTATTTTGGGACTGGGGTATGACATGTTTTTGTGGTGGCCCATGCAGGTCGAGAGCATATTGTCTCTGTTACGTTACTGTATCGAACAAGCCTGCACCTAGGACTAGAGTATAGGATCTCATCCACATTGACTACGACTCATCCTCCTTCCAATCCATTCCATTTGAATAATTTGCATCCTGCTTAATTCATGTGCTTCCCTGATAATTCCTTAAGTATAGCCCCCTCCTAGAATATATAAGTCCCTGTTGTTAGATGATAAGTAGGGTAACCCTCCTATTAAGAGCACAACTAGATTGTTGATACACCACTAAGTTTAGAATATCTAGTGAACCCTAGAATTCCTTATCTATAGATTGGTTTACCATTATCCCTTAATGTAATATGAGGACTTGAGAGTAGTATAAACACTACTAGAGTTAGTTAGAGATTTTACCATAATGTTTGACCCTAGTATTGAGGAACCAATAGAAATCCAAGGTTCAGTATTAGGACTAATCTAGCTTTTCGTGGTGATATAGTACTAGAGAACTATAAATTTAGCTTTTGTCTTAATAGTAGCAGACAGTACCTTAGTAAGCCAAGAGCAATGCATAAAATATTTTCTTGATCATACCTCAAACACAGAGATTAGCATAGCATCTTCCCTTAAGAAAACTATGACATTATCTAGAGTCTTTCTATTTAGTTTTATGACTTGTTCCTCTGAACCCTTAACGTTCGCTAATTGCGCGACGACTAAATTTTGTTCTTCTACTCTTCATCTTTCAACTCGTGCCACCTGACACTCCTGATTGTAGGCCAGGTGATTTTATTCTGTGATTAGGGACATATAGTTGCTAGGATTATAGTTGTTAATGTTAAATTTTGAATTTGTGTGCTTAGTAGTTAGAACTTGATAGTTTAAGTTATTCTTGTAGATTGTGACCTGATGATTATTCCTTATTTTTTAAATTGCGTAACATGTACTTCCACCTCGATACGAGTTATATTCTCTTTCCCTTGAGGCCAGTAACTGTTCCATTCTTACTATTGACACTTGCACTAAGACTAAGACATAGGATGATGATCATGACCTATGTAATGTAAGAGGATACCCTAATAAGTACCAAGATCTTTTCCTAACAATAGTTTATACTTTATTTACAAGGACCAGGTTATTATGAAGAATTCCTTCAAGGCAATTACAGTATTAGTTATTGTTATAAGTTGGGTAGTATACCTCACAACCTAGTATCGCATAGTCCTTTTGACCCATTAATAAAGTGTAATAGAATAACACCAACTATAGACTTGCATAAGAAGATAATGTTTAATCAGACTGTAGAACTTGAAAACCCATACCCCTATTTGGTTGACTATCGACTTAGACAAGGAGTTAGTATGACAACTGTAGAGATTGTAAGAGTCTTATCTTCTTTGAGAACTTGGATTATTTTGTAACTTCTCTTATCATAATCTAGCATACTTATATTTTCTGTACTACATTGACTTATGCTGTTATTATAGCCTAGCTTTTGCAAGCTTATTCTTTTATCGAGCTTGCTCATGACATATGTATTTTTGGGTACATACAATGATATAATTGTCTAATCAGAATCGGTGTATTAAGGTCTAGCTAACCTTAGTGCGCTTGGTTCGCTCTTCGCACGACTACTTTACGTGGATTGAGATATATGATAGTAGACGAATATACTTGCCCCTAGACATGTCTGACATATCGTATCGGTTACATAACTGTACTGATACAAGCATGTAAATAGGAAATTACCAAAAAAAATGATTTCAATCTACAACTGCCCTGACCAACTCTCTTTTCGAATTCTTTAATCTCTTTGAATCTCGTACTTGCATTCTATCACCTTCACCTTGAATTCTTTATTATTTCTCTTCGTCTTCCCTTATTTCGAAAAGACAAAATCTCGTGCTTGGTATAAGTTGACACACTGATAGTACTAGATATACCCCATAAGGCTAATCACATAACTTAGTGACTCTCTTTTATAATTGATTAAGGGCATATCATAGGTGATATATTTGGTATTAAAACTTTGAGGATTAAATAACATGATTAAATAATTGAGGAATAGTTTTCCTAGATGTATAGCCTTAGGTGATAGATGGATAAATTTTAAGTTGGGTAGATTATAAAACCCCTCACCCAAAAAAAAAAAATTAGACCTGCTTGGCTGAGATAGTGAGACTAAGGCTAGATTGAATCCAGTTAGAAATAGAACACGGTATTTTTATTTAATTTTATAATATTGTATCACTTAGCGCACCTTACCGTGCTTCGATAATTGGAGCACTACATAGCCACTGCCTTCCTACAAATTCTACACCCTTATCCTAGACATGCCCATCTTCCATCCTGACCTTTGTGCAACTTATAATTAAGCTCCCTTGTACCAAAATTTGGTCGCGCAATATCGCCCACTCCTTTAAACCTAGACTTGCATTTTAAACAATAAAAATCTTATACCATCCTTGACATTCTATCGTGGCTTAGTTTTAATTTTGAGGACAAAAATTTTATAAGTTTGGTAGAATGTAAAACCCCTAATCCTAAAAACCGTATTAATTTTTTTAATTAATTATTAATTAAACTGTAGTAATTATAAGCTAATTAGGAGAAACATATTTTATTTAATTTTTATTTTAGGTGTTTGTGAATTTAGAAGATTTATGGAGCCGGAATAAATTTTTCCTAATTTATTCTATGTAGGAGACCCCGTGGACAGTTGCTAGCTTAATGGTATGCATTAATACAAATTCTAGATTTTTCTATGTATATATATATATATATATATATATATATATATATATATATATATATATATATATATATATATATATATATATTATAGGAAAAAGAAAGAAATGAAAAAAAAAGAATAAGAAAAAGAAAAAGAAAAACCATTAAATCCCTTATTGGATCCTACCACTACCCACTTGGCTATCAAACCCATTAACCCGCCCGCACCCCCTTAGTAATAGCACAGCAGCAGCCCTTTTGCAACCCAGCGAGAGGACTCCCCCCCCCCTCACGTTCTTATATATATATATATATATATATATATATATATATATATATATATATATATATATATACCATTCAACTCAATCCCAAAACCCTAACCCTAATTAATTCTCCTCCATCTTCCCATCGACCCAGCGCGGCCCTCGACACCGCGCCGCCTGCCATGCCCGTCGACCACCACAGAGATCCGAATCCGATTTTTCTTTTTGGTATGCGGAGACCACTTGACCTAGTTTAATTTCTGTTAATTAACATTAGATTATTAACTGCTGTAGATAGAATTAAATTTATTAGAAAACCCCGAAAACACACTTTTTCTATATTTTCAAAAGTTGTGAAACGGAGCGCGCCCCGCCAAATGGGACCGTCCCGCCGTGTACCAAGTATACCAAACGGTGCGTGCAGTATACTCGGACATGTGAGAGTTCGTGGAAACTGATTCGAACGCGTGTGCGCGTCGAAATTAGCCCGTATCCGCGGACAAACCCCGTATCGTAAATTTTGCGAAAGCCGTGCGCATTTTGTGCACACTCGTCAAATTAAGACGAAACTTGTGCCACTGGACTCGTGGTAACGCGCTGGTCCTGTGAAGCAATTTTCACCCAATTCTGAGACAGTTGACCAAGTCGCCAATTGGCGGGCCCCACGGTTGACTTTTTGGGAGAAATTATGTTCGGCTCATCGGATTTCATATTTGGACATACCGTTGAGTTCGTATTGACATTTAGAATTTGTTTGACCTATAATTTTGTCCCATTTAGAGACTGTTATCCTTGGCACGCTTTTTGGTGCAAAGTGGGCCACATATGGACCCCACTTTGACCCAAAATTTCCGTTTTGCCCTTGTGTCCAAATTGGACGAAAGGAAAGTGCTTTCTAGCTATTTTGCTTATTTTAGGAATATTGGTAATATCTATTTCAACATCCGAAGACATTGTTCTGAGGCCATAGCTTCTAATCATGTGCGCATGACACCGGAATGTTACACTTTGCAGCTTTCTTGCCATGCAAGATACCTTGCCAAATTGCTTACAGTATTTTACATGCTTAGTATATTTCTATATATTTATTGTATTTCTGTATATTTCTTGCATGTGTAGTTTTCTTTCAGTCATTACTATATATTAGATAGTTTGACACACACTTGACACTTAGTATCATAGAGGACAATCAGTAGGCGTATGGGCTTTAACTACTCTGGTAAACTGTAGTAACTAGCACGCACTATGGTGGTCGTGTTCGATGGTCGCTACCCCCGAGGTATGTCGATTGATGGAGTCACGAGGGTCGCTACCCCAGAGGTATGTCGGCTGATGATGTTCTAGACGGGTGTGTGAGTTATGAGGCTTAGATCGAGTAGCCTACCATTGCCCATACGTCAAAAAGTTTTCCTTATTTGCATTCATATATATTGTCTTGTACAGCGTACTTACATATTTTCTACCTATTATGCATGTTTACTGTATTCAAATTGGCTTGCTTCTATGTATCTTGTTACGTCCCTCTGAGGACCTGGTCCATTTTCAGGTGTATTTGTTCTTGAGTATTCGCAGGAGCGAAGATTTGGATGGTTACATATGTTTCGAGGATGTCTTCTCTTCGAGCCCCGTGGTCGTTAGCCGGTACTCATATATTGTGTTTATTGTGTTGTACTTTTCCATTCGAGTTGGTAGTGGATTTGTTTCCATCTAACTATCATCCTTAGATACTTATTTTGAGATCTAGTTTCATAGATACTGGTTATTTATTTATATTGATTTTCGTGGATGAGATTTAGATTGTACCCTGTGACTTGTGATAGATTTTATACCACTTGTGGATTTGATATTCATATTACAGCGTACGTATGGGTTATGGTTTCCATATATTGGAGTTGTCATATCCATGCGGCTGGCATGCTTACGTGTCCTAGTCCTATGTATTTTGGGGCTGGGGCATGACAGTCCAGCCTACGCTGCAGCATCGACGGTAGAACGCTGTCTAGGCCAATAATACTATCTAAAAATCTCACACAATATATAATGGTACATGTCAATAATATCTCAACTCCAAATGGAGAACAATGATATAATGGTTCAAGTATAATCGATACTCAATCATATATAAAGCTAAAGGAAGATAAATGCACGATATAGGATAAAAGAGTCACAAATTATAATACAATTCATCCAAAACTAAAGGTCTAGCTACAACATAATCTCAAATAATATATATACATTCTAATGTCTAAACTGAAATAAAAATAATATGCTAATGAAAATCTAAGTCACCTTAGTAGCTGGTACTAATTCTCTGTCGGCTCACTCTCTTGTGGCCCATAAAAGGTGGAAGACATATCTTCCAACCAATCAAATAAAAAATATATCCAATCAGGATCAGAGCGAAGTACAACCCAATAGCAGTTCTAATTAATTGATAATGACTATAAACATAAATAGAGAATATAATACAATACGAAAAACAATGAACAATATCATACTATGGTATAAGGAACAGGTAAACTAGAGCAATATGGTATACACTGATCACAATGAAATAGAACAAAACAATGAAATAGAATATGGTAAAAAATTGCAACTATACTAAGTGTTTGAAATACTAGTTAGATATATGATCGACTTGGGTTGAACATTGTCTACTTAAATATTGGATAAACATTATTTAACTTAAATATTGAATATTTAACATTGAACGTTGTTTAGGCTTTGACCACATATCTAGCTAACACTTCCCCTGTCCCAACCAATACTCATGGATCCGAACATGACACGTCACGAACACCAATATAATATGAGTACACGAAGACCACGAATATACACCAATGTACATGAATAAACATTAGCACAAGGAATACCCGATGCACACGATAAAGTACATATGAAGGAGTATCCAAAGTACACGATAATGGGATGACATCTCCTGACAGGATCCATATAGTATCAGTCCGTATAACCACTGTGTCAGAATCAAGTAAAATATTTTCAAATGCCTGTATTATAGTAATTATCAAATAATAGAAACTATCAGAGAATATACCCGCCCGTGGTCCAGAGCAATGGATATCAAACAGTGTCTGTATCAGTGCCTCACAGACCTATATATGAAATATAAAGTCACAATAGTGTTGTAAAGTCAACAATATATTTAATTAACTCAAAACTAGGGTTCTAGGTCATAACTAGGACACACTAGTCAAACTAGGTCATTTATTAGTTTCTAGGTTGATATTACATATTTACAAGGTTTATGAAGTTATACAAGGTCTTAACAAGTTATTATTTGGTTTTTAGGTGATCGCTAGGCCAAACTAGCCAATACTCACTAAACTAGGTTATACCTATATTTCTAGATCAATACTAGCTAATATATACACTACATATCATATATAGTGTATATATATACTCTAATATATAAGTATCTCATATACATACCTTAACTATTATCTATTTACCTTAACCAACTCCTCTTACCTAGCCCATAATCCATACATTGGTATCGAATAGGATACCCTTACCTCAACCAAGTACCAAATACCTTTGTATCAACCTTACCCATATGCCTTAGTATAAAACTACTACCTTACATATAACTAATATCTCAACATCTAATTAATACCTTAGTACATAGTTAATACCTCAACTATTACCCTTAACTAATGTCACTTGGTAACTACCCTTCTTACCAACACACTGCTACACGCTTACTACCTACCAGACTTCCATATCATACTTGCTTAAAACTTATGCCTCCTACTAGCCCCTATTGATACATTATAGATATTAAATATACTAGACACTAGGTACTACCAATACCCTCTAACACTTGACCACTATTACTTGCCTTTACCCTTGGTATCCATATCCACCATGACACTTCAACTTTATAAGTCTAGTACACTAATCTATAGACAACTCTAACACACACACCTTCGATGCTGCTATACACTCACCAATAATCTCCTGCATACTTGCACATTGCTCATGACTGGTATACCTTGATACACACTTTATAACTCATATCACACTCTAACCAATACAACACTCTCAGGACTATCACTCTCAAATCTTAGACACATATATACGACAATATCCTTCATACTCTTTATTATCCTACTCTAACTCCCTCTTAACTGCCCCCTACACTTAGATACTACTCTCAGACTCCTCTACACACTCAAGACTTCTATACACACTGGTACCCAACTCTTGTATACTCAAGTATTAGACCATACTTGATATTATCTGCTGCCTCTAACCCCAAATCATCCACCATGCTACCTGATACCCACCTGCAACTTAATTCTCACTTCTATCACTCACTGATACAAACTTGGAGCACACATATCCTTGACATTACTACAAACACAAAAGACACACACTAGTATCTTACCACTACCCTGACAATTCCCAATACTAAGATTCTAACCCATATCTAATACCATATGGGTACACAACTCTAATGGAAACACTACAATGATCATCACTTGACAAATTTCTCACATATAAACTCTATACACCTACATGATACTCACTTCATTCACTGATATTTTATTGCACTGATATCCACTTCACCTGTGCACTACTTGACATTCTATCTTTGAGCTAACCCCCACATCAGTGCTACCTTCTGCCAAAACTTACTACTGCAACAAGCTTCCTCACTAACTTAACTCCTTGATGCATTACAGTAGTACTCAAGCACTGTAGTATACCCAATTCTCCTTCTAATCCCCACACCTCTACTTTTAGACACTACACTGGTTACAGGTAGTAACCCCTAGGCCCGTGTATCAACTGATATACACGACAAAGTTAACACTTCCACACAGTTGAACACTCACTCAATATTCTATTGACACAAACATAAATAATCTGAACTATATTACTATACTGGAAACAAACTGCACACACAAACATTACAGAAATCACTCTCCCCTATATGTTCAGTGACTGTTGTTGCTGCTCCAAATTTTGCAATACACTTAGGCTACAAATGCATAGGTCTTTGCACTACACAGACCTCTCAAGGCCTACCACTGTTGCTGCTTATCACATAATTGCAGTATATTGGTTGATACATAGTTCACCTTAATCACACATTTTTACCTGTACTACTGAAACTTGCCATGCTCGAGCACCACAACCTTTCTACTGCACCACTCCCTTATTAACACTGCCACCCTATACCTCAACTTACCTCACGTTTATAACACCTATCATTACATTATCGCATCTCACACTAACACCTCATACCCTAACTCACTGCACAGGACCCACAATCCCACATGTGCACAGCACGTACATCAACCTCCACATACACCTAGTTATTTATATACATACATATATACATCTAATTATATATAAACACTCATAACAAAACTTATGGACAATCACCAAACACTTTGTGTGCACTCCCCAAGATACTCATGAATAGCTCATGATACGCACTCACCATTCCACGATACGCTCCCAAAACCCCAATACTTAACAAATATCTATTATACACATCAAATAAATATTAATACAACTAAACTAATTAATTACAATAGAAATTGAAGAGAGATCACACTCCTATGAACAAATCTCTCAAAATGAACCCCGTATCACAAAGTATTGTGATATCACATACTCGTATCCAATTGTGGACATGTAGCTAGCCTCACAACACTAATACAAATCTAATTAAGTCCTCCAAACCTAATGACAAACACTTGGTGTGCCAATCTCATATTTTCTCCAAAATTGACACAAAATTCTATGTATAATACACAATATACTACCAAATAGTCTAGAAATTGTCCCTTTAGGTAGTCCTATGCCATATGGTGATTTTCTAGTGGTCAAATGCATGATTTAAAAGTTATAATGAGAAGAAAAATCAAAAATTACCAATTGGAAGATGAATTTCCAATGAAAACTCAAGTGGACACGATCTCTTTGTCAATGCTCCTCCTCCTTGTGCTTCTTGCTACTCCAAGCTCCAAAACTTCTTTAGGAATAAAAAAAATAAGGGGGAATGTAAGTGAATTGAGAGAGAAATCAATGAAGAAAGTGTGGAAAATAGGGGATCTAAATTTTTGGCTCAAAATAAAATATAAATGAGGAGGAGAGAGAATGAGAGCCCCTCTTCAAGTGGTCGGCCCCTTACTCCTTCCCCAAGCTACATGCTAAGGTCCTAAATACTCCTACATGATGTATTATAAGGAATAATTAAGGGTGGATATTTTTGGAAGTCTCTAACTAATTATAATTAAACTAATTCTCCTTAGTTAATTAGTGGAAATGGGTTCATTGGGCCTAGTCCATGTTGGCTCACTATTTGTCATGACAAGTCTAATTTAGGTCCACTAATGTCAAGTCAAATTAAATAGGCTAGTCTACTAACTAAATTAAATGCTACAAGCCTCTAATTAAATATATGGCACTCTAATAATTAAATAACTAATACAAGCATCAAATAATTATTCATGGCCCACTAATATTAATATTATATTCCTAAAATTAAATAACTTGGCCAAATTACCAAATTATCCCTAGTTGAAAAAGTGGGGGTGACATTATTATTTGATAATTACTTTAATACAAGTATTTAGAAATATTTTACTTGATTTATGACACGATGATACACGGGCTAGTGTACACATGGATCTTCAGTCATGAGATATTATTTCTTGTTTCATTGTTCCTTGTTTTCTTGTATGGTTATTAGACAATGTTTAACATTAGATAATTTATTGAGTACCTTGCATTGTAACGTGTCATGGTTTGATCCATTGTACTCTTCGGAGAGGGAAAAATTCTAGCTTGATATGTGATCAAAGCCTAGACAATATTGAAAGTACAATGTTTAAGTTAGACAATATTTATTCACATTTAAGTAGACAATATTCAACCCAAGCAAATCGCATATCTAACTAGTATTTCAAACACTTAGTGTAGTTACAGTTCTTCACTATAATCTATTTTATTGCCCTTATTCCATTTTATTGTGATCAGTTTATACCATATTGCTCTAGATTATCTGTCTCTTTTCTACCATAATATGATATTGTTCATTGCTTCTCGTCTTGTACTACATTTTCTATTTATGTTTATAGTCATTATCAATTAACTTGGAACTGCTATTGGGTTGTACTTCGCTCCAATCCTGACTGAAAAATATTTTCAGATGACTTCTTAGAGGACTTGTGTCCCACATATTACGGACCACAGGAGGTTGATGGTGCAGACTTGGATCCAGTAGCTCAGGAGTGATTGCTAGGATGTCTAGCCGAATCACTAGTTATCTTATTTCGTTTTCATTAGCATTTTGGTACCGGATTTATTTTTGGCATATACATTGAGACTTTGTTGTTGTTGTTGTTGATTTTGGATGTTGTGGATGTTTAGACTTTGTAGTATGTTAGACTTCTTTTGATATCTTATCGTACTTTAGATTGTGATTGAGTATTTATTATTATCATTATTATCATATTGTCTTCCTTCTTGGAGCTGAGATATCACTGACATGATTTATATTATTGTATGATATTGATAGTTAGTTGACCTAGACAGTGTTCTACCGCCGATGCTGCGGTGTAGGCTGGACGTACCCACGTACTCGTGCCCTGGTCACACCGGGTATGGGTCATGACAAGACTCCCTTGACATGACGTGATCAATATCTCAGTTGGAATACTACATAGCATACATTCAACCTATTTATTATTATTCAAATAATAATAAATTGGTTATCACGTCGAATATCCATCTAGTTAAAGAAATTAAAATTTATTAACCAATAATCGACTTAATTTACCTCAAAATATGTAATTGTGTCGAATGTGTATTAGTAAACTGATGCTACCTTCTGCTGACAGTGATATTGATCTATGTTCTCAGTCACCCACCGGCAAGAAACAGGAAATACTATCTCTTCCTTAGCAAATTGACATACTGGCCTGCCAATCTTGAAATGCATGTATGACTAGATCTAAAGAGAAATAAAAATTACATGACGTCAATAATAAGTAAACTGTGCGTGATAAATAATATGGTATAAATAAATGTGTACATTTTTGACCTGTATCAGTGTTACTCAACCACATACACGCTTTTTGGAAATTTGCGTCCTAGCTTTAATTTCACAAATTTTGATATAGACTGATATAAGAAGGCCCATGTAGCTGCACCCCATGCATGACGTGTAGGTGCACACAAATCTCCTAGAAATGGTAGTGGATGTACATTCATCATATTTTTCGTTACATCGGGAAATAGAAACGAACTATATAGGCAAAGTAAGTATGCCCTGGTGCAACATATTACCTAAAATTAAGCATTAATATTTTATATCAGCTAAATAAAATAAGCAATACCATTTAATATTGAATAGATATATAAATAGCCGTGATTCATCTGTTGTATCACCGACATCGATGAAGGTAGAAAGCCAAGTGAGCTTAACACCATAACCATTTCCTAAATTTGATGGTGGCTCCATACCAACGTATGTCCTAATCAGCTTATCAGATATTATTGTATTATCATAATATATAGGATCATCTATAATAGGTAATCATAGAATCAATGCCATATCAGCTAATGTGCTCGCCATCTCTCCAATTGGCAAATAAAATGTGTTATATTGCGGTCAAGATTAAATCCATATCATGGCATGCAAATCGTATCATATCTACATGATAAAATCCGAAAGACTGCACCAAGTCTTTTTGGGCACTGCTCAGCTTCCATCCTTGCCGCCATTCGCCATGCTCTCGCAGTTTTACATTGACATAACCAAATACCTATATAATATACATAGATTTTTGTTAAATTTTTAATATATAAAAAACACTAACTAATATTAATTAACTAAAACTTAGGATTACCTGTCCAAAAAATATCAAGACGATATATGTGACTCACGTACGTAGGACAATAACAGGAGTAGTGGGTCCACCTGGAATCCATCCATCACTTTGACCAACCATCTATAAAATGACAGTAGTAAAATAATTATGATTATAATTTAAATATATATACATAGATTTTAAGTTTGCACTAATAAAATTATTACCAAAAAAATATAAATGACGGTACAAAATAATCTCATAATTTTGCTCATAATTATAATTTAAATGTACAAAAAATATAAATTAAATTTACACCGGTAAAATTAATAAATTCTCTTTTTTAATTGTATTATTTACTCGTTATTCTGTACATAATTATCTAAATTAAGTAACATTATCTAAAATATTTACAAATTAATTCAACTAAATTACCTCTCTCCTCCTCCTTTTCGTCTCTCCTCCTCCTCCTTCTTATGATCTCCTTCTCCTTCTGCCTATTCTCCTCCTCTTTCTCTTTTTCTTTCTGGTTCTCCTCCTCTTCCTATTTTTCACCCATCCTCAATCTCCGGTCAAAAAGATGTGAAGTCTTTTCATGTCAGCCCCCCCCCCCCCCCAGATGTCAGCATCCCCTTCCTCCTAGAGAAAAAGCCAGACCCCTTGGACCCCGCGCCAGGAAAAAAAAGAAAAACAATTATAAGCGAAAAAGAATAAGAGATGGAAAAAAATTCGAAAAGTAAAAATATATATATCTAAAAACGCTCCAAGTATGTGCGTTTTCGAATTTTTTTTTCGTTAAATTAAAAAAAAAAACAAAAAAAAATCGAATACGCATTTATTAAGGACGTTTTGAGTTTAGAGTTTATTTTATATTTATTTTCAGCTAAAACGTCCTTAACAAAGGCGTTTCGGTTTTGGAATTTTTTTTTTTTTTTAAAGTTCTCTGGAAACAATTTAATAATAATTTATTTCTCTACAGAAAATTTATTCGATATATATATATATATAATCTTGTTACGGAATTTATTTGAATATCAAATAGAATAATTTATATTTCTAAGGAAGTATTTTCAAGACAAAATTACATGGGAGTGTTTTCTCCTGATGAAACACAGCCTAAAAAATAAATATAGAAAAAGAAAAAACAACCTACAAAATCCATCATTGATCCCTTAATAACCATTTCCTTCTATATTTGTTGTGGAAATATTTTTGCTAAAATATTCTAAAAAAAACACACACACAAATATAAATAATCTCCGTCAACACCCCCCCCCTAATTCCTTGTAAAACATGAGTTGTACACAATCTCCCTCCTTTCTTGACCAAACCCATTCTCTCCTTCCTTAGCTCATTCCCTATTTAAAATTAATACATACACGTCCAACCAAGTCGAAGAAAGAAGGAAGGGATTTTAGTCGCCATGGCCGGGAAGATCTTCAAGTTCTTGCCTAAAGCAGCATCGCTCACGATCCCGAATCACAAGAACAACAACAACAACAACAAATACATGTTCTCGGGTCCGATCCTCCCCATGATACCCGACCACTGCAGGCGCAAGAGCAACGAGATGCTGGTAGAAGAAGAAGAGGAGCTTACTTCGCCCAAAGTATCGTGTATGGGCCAGGTGCGAAATCATAATAAGACCAACAGCAGCAGGAAGAAGAAGAAGAATACGAAGACGAAGAAGAAGGCATCGTTGACCAGGAAGGAAGAAGAGCAGCAGAAGAAGAAGGAAGCACCGAAGCGCACTTCATCGCTAGGCCGGTTGTTCTGGCGAAAGGTTAGGCCAGCAAGGAGAGACGTCGACAGCAGCGATGACGAGGTTGTTGTGGCAACGGACATAAGGAGGATGAGGAGGTGTGCGAGCGGGCGGAGGGAGACTCTGAAGGATTTTGACTGGAGGACGATAACCATGAACAAGGCCGAGGAGAAAGAGGAGGAGTTGGTGCCGCACTCCGCGCCGATACTGGTTATCGGCGGCGGAGATGCGGCGGTGGCTTTGGAGCCGAAGAAGGAGATAAATATTTGGATGAGGAGGGCGCGCGCCCCGCCTATACCTCTGCAGCTCAACTAGTACTCCAGCAAAAGAAATCCATTAATCCTGATCTAAATTTTTTCACTTTTTAATTTGCAGCACTTTTTTCTTTTTAATTGAGATGTCACCTAATTGGATTGTATAAAGGAATTTTGTAATTGAGCGCAAAATTATGTATATAGTTTATGATGATACGGAGTGCAGGTCAGTCTCTAAAGTTAGATTAGGTAATCTTCAACCTTCACCAATATGGTGCAAATTGCATAAACTTCAACAATAGCCGATCAAATTAGTCTCTGATCTCTCTCCTCAATCCAAGTATTTTTCTTGTTTCTCAGGCTTAATCAACCCATCCTTCATAAGAATACTTTGGGCTATGTGAGTGGCCTTAATCAAGCCTATCATATTATATTTCTTTCTAGCATAGTTTAAATGGTGGTTAATTTCAAATGCTCCTTTACTAACGGTTGATTTTTAGAAAAGAGTTATGTTATTAATCCCTCCCAGTTATTTTTTCAAACTAATTTTCTTTATGCGACAGCTGACATAATATATTAAATAATATTATTTGGCATCTGATATTACAGTTGACATGACAAATTTTAAACCCAAAAATTAATTATTCAATTTTTTTTATGTTAATATTAATTTTAATGTTTATTTTAATTTAAAATTTTATAATGCTAGATGTCACATTAATCGTTACGTCAGCTGCCACATTGGCCAGCGGTCTCAGTCGTCTTTTTTGGACATTTGACCCTCCGACGTTCTCTTTTTTTTCGATTCTGAAGCGGACCTCGTTCTCGTCTCTTTGTTCATCGTAAGAAGAAATAGTTTAGAGGAACAATTTGGAGGAATAATTAATAGAATTTATCTCTACTTTCAGAAACTGCTGAAGAAAATGAAAATAAGCAGTTGTTGTATGTAGCCAACCATTTTTTTTAGGCAGATGATGGTAATAAAATTATCATTTCGTTGGATGCTGATGAGAATTCCAAGGTAGAATGTCGTTAAGAGTCGAGACACCATGCATACTTGGCTTGGATCATTAACATGGTCTGAATTCACAACAAATCCCTCCCTAGTATGTATCCACTCTCAAATTTGGAGCCTTGTCCATTGGAGAGATCACCAAATAGCAATGCGCAAGTAGACTTCCCATGGCTATGTAACTGTTCTTCCTAACAAGCCAAAGCCAAGGAGAAGTAGGGAATTGAGCTGTAGCAAAGAACACATACATACACACTAGCTATGGGTGCTCCAAAGAAAAAACCTACCACCACCCTCCAATACCTCATCAAGCAGGACTCCGACGCCGACGCCCTCTCCTTCGAGCCCTATCCGGTCGGCCACATCGTCTCCATGATCTCCGAATGCACCAGACACGCCTCCAACTTCACCAGCCCCTCCTCCTCCGAGTCGCCCCTCCTCCCGCACGACCTCAAGCGCCGCAACCTCGCTCGCATCCTCTCCCTACTCGGAACCACCTCCTCCAAACATCCTCCGTTGCTCGACGACGACCGTGTCCTCTCGCGCCTCGTGTCGATGCTCGCGGCGGACCTGTTCCGCCCGCTCCCGCCCCCGTCCCACCCCTACTTGTCCGCCTGCGACGTCCTTGCGGACTGCTCATTCGAAGAGGTCACCACCATGCTCCCTACCCCCTCCTGGCCCCACCTGCAGATACTCTACGACATCCTGGCTCTCGTCGTCAGCAACGCCAGCCCCGAGCGCCTAGCCTCGCACCTCAGCCGCTCCTTCCTCGCCAACCTGCTCACCCTCTTCCAGTCCGAGGAGCCTCGGGAGCGCGACCGACTAAGGTGTTTGAAAAACTTTTCTTTTATTTCCTGTAACCAAAATAACATAATAGAAGAAAAATTAGATATACGAAGTGCTGTTCTAAAAGAATATTCGATCCGCAGACTTTGTCTCAGAAACCTTATAGAGGTGGTATAAAGAGAAATAACATGAATAGAACATTGTTTCTCGACTTTCCATCACTGTACACAGTTTCGGAAGCTCGAACTTAGCTTGCTCGAGAATAGGAACAGGAATTTTGTGAATGAGTTAAAGAGAAATAACATGAATAGAACTTTGTTTCTCATATCAAGTACATCCAACAGCACGGTGTATAAGAACTTATATGAACAGTCCTTAACCTTAATCGATAGAGAAATGACTAGGCTAATAATTTTGGACGTTATGAATCGATAATAATGGAACTTGGTTTATTTTTTTCCCCCAAAACATTCAACATAAGGAACATCTACCACCAGATATACACCAAAGTGAAGAGCGCGCGACCGGCCATGAGGCGCATGATGAGCAACGTGTTCCTCAACTTCACGTTCGAGGAGGCTGCGGTGGCGACGGAGCGGCATAGTGGGATTGGAGACCTGCTGGAGATGTGGGGGAGCATCGTGGACGGGTTGGCGGTGCCGCTGAAGGAGGAGCACAGGGCGGTGCTGGCGAGGGTGCTGCTGCCGCTGCACAGGCACAGGGGGATGCACGCGTACCACCGGCAGCTGTCGTACTGCGTGGTGGGGTTCGTGCGGAAGGAGCCCGCGCTCGGCGGGGTGGCGGTGAGGAGGATGCTGGGGCACTGGCCGGTGACCAACTGCCACAAGGAGGTGCTTCTCATCGGGGAGCTGGAGGATTTGGTGGAAGCTATGGATGTTGGAGTGTTCAACGAGGTGGCGGTGGCTCTGTGTTCCAGGATTGCCAAGTGCATGGCCAGCTGCAATTCTCAGGTTTGCAGGCGTGCCAGCTTTTAGTTTGGTTTTTTTTTAATTCCTCCCTTGCTAGCTCTAATGACGGTTAGAAGAAAAGAAAAAAATTGGCAACCGTGCGTGCACCGCGTACGTTTTTGCGTCCGACGGAGGCGACCGAGAAGCCGGTTCCCCGAGAAGCCGGTTCTGTCCTCCTCCGTCGGTTGAGATCACACGCGTGTCAAATTGTCCAAAAACAACAAAAATCAATAACGACAAAATGTCAAAACGATAAAAAAATGCTAAAGGAAACAAAAAATAACAAAACGATAAAAAAAATAAAAAATCAATAACACAAAATGTCCAAAAACAAGAAAAATTTAAAAAAAAATGATAAAAAAACGAAAAAAAAAAATCGACTAAAACCAAAAAAAAAAAAGACAAAAAAGACGAAAAACAACTAAAGAAAAAAAAACGACTAAATACGACAACAACAAAAACTAAAATCAATCAAAAAACTATCAAAAATTGACCAAAAAAACTAAAAATAACAAAAAAAGACTAAAAATAAAATAAAATAAAAAATAAAAAAATGACTAAAATGACCAAAAAATGATCAAAATTACAAAAAATAACTTAGAATGATAAAAAACGATAAAAAACGACTAAAAATGACTAAAAGTGATAAATACGATAAAAATGACTAAAAACGGCAAAAATAATTTAAAACGACTAAAAACAATAAAAACGACAAAAAGACTAAACACGACTAAAATCGATCAAAATTGACAACTGACTAAAAACGATAAAAAAAATGACGAAAAATGAGTAAATATGATCAAAAACGATTAAAACTAACAAAAAATGACTAAAAACGAACAAAAACGACTAAAATCGACCAAAACGATCAAAAACGACAAAAATCAAAAAAAATTGTCAAAAATTTTTTTAAAAATAAAAAAAATGTAGATTAAAAAAATCGATAGAAAAAAGAAATAAAATTTCAACAACAAAAAAATTTGCGTGGATAAATTATTTACCCGAATATTCTTAATTTTCAGAAATAATTTATTTATGATCTAAACAAATATGTTAATTATTTTCTATCTACCAAACATACCCTAAAAGTTTCTTAGCTAGTACAAGCTATACAAGGTTCCAATGTTTTCCTACTTTTCCTAATGATTACTTTGCTTAATTGCACATGTATTAATTATGTAGGTAGCAGAAAGGGCCCTGCATATTTGGAACAACGAGCAATTTGTGAGAAGGATTACGGATTCCACGGAAGACGTTCTTCCCGCGCTCGTGGAAGCCATTGAGAAGAACATCAGGTGGCATTGGTGCCAATCTATCCAAGAGTTGAGCACGAGCGTGAAGGAGATGCTGGAGGAGATGGATCCCCAACTCTACTCCAAGTGCCTCCAAGAACTTTGGCACCGGGAATGCATTTCCGGACACAGAGAGAAGAACAGGAGAGAAAAATGGAAGATACTCGAAAAAAAATACCTGTAATATATAAGACTTGTTCTCTTGAGTAAAACTTTGATACTGACAAGTGAATCCTCTTCTCTCTTCGTAAAAGAATACCAATATAAACTTCATAGTGGGGCCCACTTATCGTACATCCGGCTGTATGATGCAAAACTTTGATACAGCCGGCTGTATCAAAGTCTCACTATGTTTTCTTTGGTGACTTCATCAAAGATTTGTGACAGAACAAATCAAAGTCTACTTCGGCAAGAGCGTTTATGAGCTATGCTATTTACACAGGAAAGAGCGGTCCGATTTTCGTCCTGCCTGTCAGGTGTCAGCGTCTGTTTGTCGTTCTTTTTATTTTTATTTTTAAATTTGACTTAACGTTTATTTTATTTATCATATTTAAGGATGAACCTCACAATTTTTTTTTTATAATGTAACTTTTGATAGAATCCATCTGTAATTGACAGTCAATTGCTTTAACCAAAAAAAATTGACCAAAATATCTTTTTTATTGTCTTCTCCACCCGCGGACAAGTAGCAGCCGCCGCCGCAGCCGCTCCACCACTTCCCGCCTCCGAAGAGGGACTCGTGCAGGGAAGCCCTAGTGGAGTTCTCATTTACGTTGCGCCGAGGAGAATGAGGACTGCACAACCGGTCGCGGCGCTCATACAGGGAGTTGTATTGGAAGAGGAGAAAGTGAGACTGTTGTGTTGCAGATTGTGAGGGTAGCAATGGTGGTGCACAGTGGGGTTGTGCTCATGGCTCGGGAGCAAGGAGACGGACGTGGTTATGGAGGATGGTGATGGTTGAGGCTTAATAATGGAATTGTGAAGGAAGGGGACTATTTTTTGAGGATCTTGGTGCAATGGTTTGATGGATGGAGATGATGGGGATGAAGGTGGAGAAGGGATTGTTAGCTGGAACTTACGGTGAGGATTGATGGAGGTAGTGGTGGTGGTGATGGTGTTCAGTGCAGAGGAGAGGGAGGAGATGGAATAGTTAATGGCATGGAGGAGTGAGAGTTATAGGTATAAAATATAGACCAGAACTCCACAACCAGCTCGTGGGGAGAAGGGAAGGGGGTGAGAGGAAGAAGATAATGGAAGAAACATTTTGGTCAAACAAGTTGACCGTCAACTATAGACGAATTCCGTCGAAAGTGGAAGATATTATACATTATGAAAAAGCAATGGAATACACCTTTAAATATGGTAAATAAAATAGAAAATAAAATAAGTAAAAAAGTTTTTTTTTTTGAGGTGGAGCTTCGGAGAGTCCAAGCATAGGGGGGGGGGGGAGGCGACAAGCAAGATGGTACAAAAAGCTTTTTTCAAAGTTTATAGTGTAAACAATGTTGATCACTATTTTAACAAATTACGAAATGTTCACCAATTGAAAACTTAGTTGAATTTTCTATAATATACTATATAGGGTATCCTAGAAGTATCTTGATATAGAACTGTAATTCATAGATAGGTCACAACGCCGAATGAGATTTGAACAAAAGCAATAGTTATTGTGCCTTCGATGTTTTCAACTACACTCATATTTCTGGATCATAGTCGTAAAACTATATACGAACAAATAAGTTCCTTAATTAGTTAATGTCATGAAATAGATCTCCTATTAAGATGAACAAGAAGTGAATAGGAGAATAATTCGGAGATCAAGTTATTCTTGAGGATAAATCCTATCTTAAATTAAAAATCTGGTAAGGAACTCAAGCACGTCAATTCGCATTGTCTTGTGTTATTTGAATATCTCCAATGGAGAGCATATATGAATATCATAATCTCGTACGTTATGACTCGGTCGTACTTTTTCGCAAATTCTTGGATGTGCATAAAATTTGGTCAGCGACTAATCATAAGACAAGCATTATGATCTTCTGCCCATCCACTACAATTGTTATTGTTAACAATCTATTTTTTCCAATCACGCTCCTTGATGTTCGATATTGATTTCATCATATAAGAAAATATGTCAAATTAGCAGGCGTTGACTTCGAACTTTACCATGTAGACTTACTCTCTAAAGCTACAAATGTGTACACATTAGTGCACATCGAGCATTGTAAAACCTTTGGAGCTCACATAGCAAGGAGGGATGGATCCATTTATCACTCTCCTCTTGGTCATAATCTTATACTTGGAGTATATCGATGTATTGTCATGTTGAAATATGGCTAAAATGACCAAGAATTTTGAAGCTTTCGTTTACTATGACATATTGAGTTACAATCTTTCATATAGTACAAATATAAATATAAAAAATTACTGGGCTCGAGAACTTAATAGCTTGGCTTCTTCGAGTTTTTAAATTCATCGTGTTAAATGGGTCCAATAAAATCCAGTCCCAGATTTGAGCGGGTATGACCGAGTTTAGGTCGGACATGCTAGCCTAGTCTTGAACAATATGTTGGTCCGGATGAGAAAAACCACAAATCCAGTCCGAGGTAAAACCCGTTTTGAGAAAGTCTGAGATAGACCGGACTAGTTCTGGGATGGGTCCATTATTGACAGATTTTATTAAAAATTAATTGGTTTGGGGACTTTGCCTTGGGATCGAACCTTATACCTTGGTTTGGACTATTTAAAAAAGAAATAGTAGTATAAAAAAATAAAGTTTAATAAAAATAAAGAAGCTTTATTGATTTTTATTTATTTTAGAAATTTTATAACATTTTTATTTACTTTTTAAATAGTTGAAAAAGTAAAAGTACAAAGTTTATATTCAGTCTTGGTCTTCGTATCCACTTTTTTTAATCTTGGATGACAGTTTTTGATATATTCAAATCTTCGATTTGCAGATAAATGGATCTAACTCTGCAAGACTTCACCGCTTCATTCTTCAACTTCTGTAGTGCCATATATAGTAAGAACATGAAAGTCCAGCTCATTAACGTCGGCACTTTCATATCTTGAATATTGAGTTTGTTTTTTCTCACTAACCCAATCTTGAACGCAAAGTCATACTTCTAAAACTTTTAGTAGCATTTGCTTTTCTTTCTCATCACTCATGAACATGTACTAAAACAAGATTTTGATGCTACCGTGAACGTCGTGTCCATTAGAAAAATCATGTGTCAGAGAAGAAAGTATAGAAAGTTTTTTTATGCTTTCCACCTCTAAAATTAAAATTTATGTTTAAAAATCATCACCATCTTCGTCATAGAAGTTCAAATACAAGAAAAAATATTTAGTTGGGAGGGAAGAATAATTTTGTTTCTTTCTTTGTAGTATACTCTTAGCATAAGATAACTTAGAACTTAAACAATCGTTAGTGCTACTGTAGTGCTCCTCTCCTACCGGTAGCACACCGTGTTGGCTTGTGGCTAGTTTAACTTGTTGGTATTTTTGCCTTTGGACTAGTAAAGATAGTCTCACATTAGCTACACCACCAAGTGGGTATCTCAATATAATACTTTGTAAGAGTTGAGGTGTGCACATGGGGAGTGGTAGGGCATATGGGTGCCATGTGGAGATATTTTTCTAGGAGAAAAAATGATTAACTCCTCAATGAAAGCATTTATGCTTTTTGTCATGCTCTTGAAATTATTTCCATAGTAGCTAAGCCCCAAAGGGGCTTAGCGACTCGGACTCGGGCGCTTTATTGGCGCTTTGTTGGCGCACTTTACACTTAATACGTCAGCATCGGCGCCTGCATGCGTGATCGCATGGGCTGGCTGCATGGGCTGGCGCATGCGATGCTGCTGCGGATATATTTGAACGGTTATGGAAAGATATTGTATGTTATTCAGATCCATTTTTTATGGAATTTAAAATTAATTCGTGCCTATATTTTAGGGATTCGTAATTAATTTGTTCTTATATTTCCGTAACTGATAGGCGGCTAGGGTTTTCATTAAATACTCTCTTCGTGCCTCTTTGAGGTCATACTTCAAAAAATTAGAAGACGAAGAGAGTTGATGTTGCCGCCACCATTGGAGTCTAGGGAGTTCTTGCGAGTCTAGACAGAGGTGACAGCGAGCGTTCCAGAAGTTCTGCGTAAACTTGTTGGTTCCTAGAAGCAGATCGTGTGGGGACGAATCTTTCTTTGAGCAACGGTGATCTTTATCACCCCAGCAAGCAAAGTCTCTTCTTCTTCCTCCTCTCTTCTGTGAATTATAACTCTGTTCTGTCCATCTACAACTGCGATTACAAGGAAGACGAGAGGTTCATTTTCTAATTTTTGTTGTAATAGCAGGTTGTAACAGGATCCTTATATATAGTTCTTCGTGGAGCTCGAGAATAGTCAGAGTAGAAACTTTTGTGTGAACCTCTGATCTCGACCACGCGGTTTTCCATTATTGATTTAACCTCGGGAATAACAATCTCAAAGCAAAATCCGAGAAAGATGAAGAACAACCGTGCAAAACTTTTCGATACAAGTTTTAACAAACTTAAAAAGTTTGACGGGGATCATTACAACACTTGGAAGAGGAAAGTATGCCTTAATCTTAAACTCGCAGAGGTGGACTACGTTCTGACAGAACCAGAGCCGATTGTTCCAGATGGTGATGAAGCTACTGTTCGGACAGTTGCTACTGCAACTACTAAGCATAACAAGTGGAGAAGAGACAATAACCTTTGCAAGCTGCTGATTCTGAAATCTATGGAAGATACCCTGGCGAATTCATACAGCAAGACGAACTATGCTAAGGTCGTCTGGGAGTCTCTAGACAAGCATTACAAGGCTGATGAGAACCACAACAAGATTCATATGACTGAAAATGTCTGGAATATACGATTTGAGGACGACAAGACTATGTTGCCTCAAGTAAAGGAGTTCTCAAGTTACGTTAAAAACTTGAGAATGATGGCATGCCCTTAAGCGGCGCCTTTATTGTCGGGGGTATTATTGTAATGACCCATTCAGCTCAAGCGGACAGCCGATTCAAACAACGCAAGTACAATGACTCGACCCGCTTTGCTCAGCGAGAAGACTCGTTTGAGACAAATGATTCCCAGACTTGGCCCTTCAGGAGTTCCGGCTTAGACTTTCAGAGGCTCGCTCGGAGTATCGCTCGACCGAGATGAATCATCGCTACGGTGGGTGGCTACGATGAACTTGTTTTTGCTTAGCCAGCACACTTAAAATATGGACGATATATGCTAGTCGTTAGGTGAATCACCCCATGCATGCTAATAAAGAATACAATGCACCTAGCTAAGGGAATAATCACAACTTGTATTGCTTGTGTTAGAACATGTAAATGAAACTTTTCTTATAAATAGACCCTCGCATGCTATTTTTGCCTTATTCAAGTAGACTCCGCTATGCTTCGTGTAGACCATTATATACTCTTCTTAGTATACTACTACACCTTCTTATACTGCTCGTCTTAGAGATTATGTCATGACTCAATGATACCTTTGTACTCGTGCTAAGTCGTATTGTTATGGTTCAAGTATACCTTCGTTTGAGCAAGTATAGCGTTCACCTTTATATGAAATGCTTATCTCGTAGAGACGTGATACGACCTAGATCATGACTCGGAACAAGACTCACTTTGTTTGGCCGGGAGACTACCAATTAGTCGTTTTGAGCAAGCTTGAACATGAAAGTATTCAGGACCATTAGGTCATCAAGGTAGTTTCCGAACTAGGGGACTGCAACACGACAATTTGAGTAAGAATTATGATAAGACAGCTCGGGGAGCAACATTCAGGACCTAATTTAGGCGGCTCTGAGAGCCAATTCGTTTGTGAACATGGACAAGATTGGAGCTAACTTGTGATTTATGTGATTCGAGATTCGATAAGTTGTGATATGAGATTTGGAAATTTTGTGTTCGTACGGTCACGAATAATATGTGCACAGGGTATTTTATGTTCCTGCAGACGGTGCGTCGGGGCACCGGGGCCGATCTGATCCGGACGAAACAAATTTTGATAGTCATTCATTTTGGGCGTGATGGTGCAGACGGATCCACAGTTCCAACGTTACAGCCATCCGTCCAGAGGCTATAACTCGTCATTTATGGCTATGTCAGTGACCTTTTGTTTATATAGACTAAGTTGGCTCGAATTGGGCAATCCGTGTGCGAGTTCATTTGCATCAAAACGAGTAACTTTTACATTCGAACACACTTGAGTAACTCTAAGAAGAACGTTTAAAACTTGTAATAAAAGAGAATGTTGCACGCTACTTTGTACTTAGAGATATGGATGCACTATACGTTAATTAGTAAGCGTAACGCAATTGAGGCAAGAACTCGTTTGGATCCCTAGGCTTTGTTCGTGCACTACTTTATTTCGTATCATATATGATGTGCTCGTGTTTGATTTAACTTGGTTTGCCATGGACAGGAAAGGAAGAATGGTAAGTTGGTAAGTCTCGCCGTGTAACTCATATATCGTACGACGTACTGCCACACGAGTTAGGCTTTTTATTATGCCATGAAACTGATCCTAAGGCAAGACTAGAAAGATAACTTAATAGATGATCCACGGAACCTAAATAACGTGTTTGGATTTTTCGAGCGGGCGAGAAGCTTCCCCACCAGTGCATTCATGCACTGATAACCCATCAGATTGTTTGCAGGGTGCGGGAGAACCTCGTTCAGTGTGGATGCCTCCCTCGTGCGTACTAAGGTGTGGAGTTCACTCTAAAGCCTTAGAGCGTTGCGTCCGGGACTGAAGCACATATACAAGATATAATGTTGAAATATCACCTATATATCATTCCACAAATGTAGCCACTTGGCATGCTTTTACTGTTTCAGAGAGAGAGACTTGTGTCACGCCCCAGTCCCAAAATACGTAGGACTAGGACACGTAAATATGCCAGTCGCTTGTATATGGCAACTCCAATATATGGAAACCATAACACATGTATACGCTATATCATGAACAATAATTCATAAGTGGCACATATTTATCACAAGTCACAGGGCATAACTAAATCTCATCCACAAAAATCAAATAGACATAAATAAATAATATCTATGAAACTAGATCTTAATATAAAGTATCTAATGATGGTAGTCGGATGAAAATAAATCCACTACCGAACTAGAATATAAAAACAAACACAACAATATAATATAAGAATATCAACTAACAATCACGGGCTCGAAAATGTGACCTCCTCGAAGTATACGTAGCAAGTCCGCATCTGCGCTCCTGCGAATACTCATGAACATCTACACCTGGAAAGGGACCAGGTCCTCAGAGGGATATAACAAGATACATAGAAGCATGCCATAAAATAAATACTGTAAAAACTCGAGGGTGACCTAACCAGCTAAGTGAAATGCACTTTGAAGACAACCTTGGTATGTATGGGTAGGTGAAAGGTATAAAGCATAGCGTCGAGCCAAAGGCTAAGTACCTGACATTAGCTGTAAACTGGATGCCAGAAGTATATGCTGACTACATCACCGATCATGATAGCGCGCAACTAGTAACCTCTGCCGGATGTATAGACAAGCATATATGCCCATAACTGGGTAACACTGGCCCATAATCGGGTAACACAAAGGCTCACGGCCCCGTAGTTTACTCTGAAACTACGGCAACCAAATGTTTGTCCCATACGCTTACTAATTGTCTTTCCCGTCCAATGATCTATGCATGTTGTATCCGCAACACGCAGTAGCTACTACACCGAGACGGAGTGCAAGTATCGGTGTCGTAACTCTGGCTCATAGTCTATCGTTAGAATGATAGTCCAACCTCACAACCAAACAAGGACAAGGATTGGACCTTCATACTACAATAGTCTATGATCCGACTACTAATAACTGCTAAGTCTCTAACATGCATCAATATTAGCAGTTATATCCTATCCGTCGCACGACCTACGCGTACAGGTGGCCAACCGCATACGCAAGTCCGTGCCCTACATGAGACTCATAATACGTGTAAGAAATGTGTCAAGGCCTGGGGAGTCATACCGATAACTCCACAACTTTAGGTGGGTCTACTAGACACTAGGTCAGACACAAGTCCTAACGTCAATGCCTTCGTTGACTGCACCCGAGTCTCTCTCGGACGCGCACAATTATAATAATAAATATGTAGCTAATAATACAGAATTTAAACAGTACACAAGGCAAGGTATACTTGTCTGGCAAGAAAGCTGCATAGTACCAATAACCTGCTCCAGAAGTCGTGCAGATAAATCCAACAGGCCTCTGGGTAAGCGCACGGGAATGATGGTGACGACGATGAGGTTGACGACGATGATGATAACGACGATGGCGATGGTTACGACTACGGTGACGATGATGGTGTGGGTGCTCATGGTGAAGATGATGGTGATGATCATGATGGTGATTATATGGTGGTGATGACGAGGATGATGATGTGGGTGATAATAGTGAAGTGGGTGATGATGTGGTGATTGATGATGATGATGGGGTGAGTGTGATGATAATGATGACAGGGATGGTGATGACTAGGATAATGATGTAGATGCTGGTGATGACAAGGGCGACGATATGGACAATGGTGATGACGAGGATGAGATATGGATGATGGTGATGACTAGGATGATGATGATGGGGTGATGTTGATGGGTGTTGATGTTGATGATGAGGTTAATATCAATGGTGGTGGTGATGATAAGGTATGGTGGTGGTGACTGAACTCCGGCCAGGAGGAGCTGCTCCGGCAAGGGTGACGGGGGCAGAGAAGCAGGGAAGGTGTTCGTGCTGGTGGTGGTGACTGGCCGAAGGAGGTGGCCGGGGAGGAGAAGGAGTTAGGGAAGGAGGAGGAGGTGTTCGTACTGGTGGTGGTTGTCACTACCCCATTTCCAGAGCAGGGTATTTTTTTATTTTAATTTAGTAAATTGTGTGTTATATATAACTAATTATATTTATATTTAATTGATGGTTGTATTATTTTTCTATTGATTGTTTTAGGGTTTTGGCTAGCCTGGACCCATGTCAGACCCTAGTGGACCCATGTCCGACCCAACCAACACCCTTGTGAGACCTATTTTTAGGTTTAGAATAATTATTATATTTTATTTTAGCTAGTTGGAGAGATTGGGAGTTAGTTTGAATGCTTTTGGAACCCAAAACCCAAAACCCAAGTTGCATCCTAAAGGGGAGGACATTTTGGTCATTTGGACAATATGTAACCCTTTAATGCATGTGTGGCCGGCCTCCCCCTATTTCCAGACCCGAACCACAGTAGCCCCCCCCCCTAATTGTCTTCACTCCTTCATTCTTCTTCTTCTTCTCCTCCACTCTTTCCTTCTTCTTCCTTTCTTCTTTCCACTTCCTATTCCAAGTAAGTTCTCCATTTCTTCTCTTTCTTCTTCTATTCTTCATGAATGTGAACCCTAACCCTACACTTTTCTCTAACCTAGGTGGGTAGAGCCTAGACTTAGTGTGGAGGCTTAATTTGGAGACTTGGAGCTTGAGGGAGGTGATTTCAAGAGTTTTGGAGACTTTGTCCTTGGAATTCCAACTCCCAAGAGGTAAACCCTAATTTTTCTCTTACTAATTGCTCTAATATAATGTAATTAGTGGTTTAGAATCTTCCTAGACCCTAAGACTACCCGTGGAAGGAAGTTGGAACTAGTTTGGTTGTGTTTGGAGACTTTGACATTAGGTTTTGTGTCAATTTCGGATGAAATCCAAGATTGGCCCAATTTTGGGTGATGTCCTAGGTTAGACGGACCTAGGTAGATGTTGTCGGGTGTCTTGAGGGTTAGTACGTGTCTCTGTTCGGACACGTAAAGTCGTGTCGCGGAGAAATTGGCGTTTCGGGCGTTTTAGGGATTTTCGTCGTCGCCGGTTCTATGTCCGTGCACATTTTTGCCATGGACCTAGAATCGATAAGTTAGCATTTTTTCTAAGATTTAGACATCGATTAGAACCTGTGGATAAATTTTGGGCCAATTTCGAGTAGGTTTGGTGTGCGTTTCAGGAGGTTTTGCGAACCGCACACCACGTGTTCGTCGAAATGACCGAACGGCCATTTCAACTTGGTTTCTTAGTTTTGGGCTTGTGCGCGCGTTGGGTTAGCTTCGGGAAGTGTATGCTAGAGTTCTCGGATTATATTTTATATATATATGTGTGTTTGTGTGTGTAGGAGTCGTTGGGCATGCGTTGGTGGGGTATTGTGCGTTGTGTTGTGTGTTGTGTTTATATAGGTATATATATGTGTATGTATATATATATATATATATATATATATATATATATATATATATATATATATATATATATGTGCGTGTGTTTCTATATATATATGTGTGTGTGTGTGTGTGTGTATGTTTATGTGTGTGTAGTTGTGTGTGTGTTAGTGTGTGTGAGAGTGTGTGTGTAGTGTGAGTGTTTGTGTGTGTATATATATATATATATATATATATATATATATATATATATATATATATATATATATGTATGGGTGTGTGTGTGTGTGTGTGTGTCTATATATATATATATATATATATATATATATATATATATATATATATATATATATATATATATATGTGTGTGTGTGTGTGTGTGTGTGTGTGTGTGAATGTATATATATATATGAGTATGTTTGTATATATGTAGTGTGTTTATATGTATATACATGTGTGTGTGTATATATATGTGTGTACCTATATGTATTAGTGTGTGAGTGTGTGTATGTATATATATATATATATATATATATATGTGTGTGTGTGTGTGTGTGTGTGTGTGTGTGGTGTGGTGTGTCGAGGGGGTAGTGAGCTGGGAAGGCAGCAGCAGCTGTGCAGTGAATGGGTAGCGTGCCGCAGCGAAGCAAGCAGTAGTAGCCGCTGCAGCAGAGCGCAGCAATGCGCAGCAGCAGCCTGATGCAGCAGCAGCTACAGGCGCCGCAGCACCGCGGCAACGCCGCGGCAGCAGCACGCAGCAGCTGCAATAATTTAGCAGCAAACGCAGTAGGGGCAGCAACCATAGCAGCGTTTGCGTGCAGCGTAGCGAGGCAGCTAGTAGCGAGAGGGTGAGAGAGGTATATAAATATCTAGATAGATAGATAGATGAATAGATAAATAGATAGATAGATATCTAGATAGATAGATAGATGAATAGATAGATAGATAGATATCTAGATAGATAGATCTATATGTATAGATATATATACATATAGCTAGATAGATGCATAGATATATATATATATATATATATATATATATATATATATATATATATATATATATATATATATATATATATATATGAGTATGGGTATATGGGTATATGTGTGTATGTGTGGATATGTGTATATGTAGATACGTAGGTGTATGTATATATGTGTTGGATATATATTAGCCTATACATAAAGCTAGGTATATATATATATATATATATATATATATATATATATATATATATATATATATATATATATCTATATTCATAGATAGTTAGCTAGAGGGGGATAGTTGGGTATCTTAATACCTCGAGATACCCAAGGTATTGAGGGTAGTAAGGTAAGAGAGGTAAGATATTAAGGTAGCCTAATACTAGATTATATATATATATATATATATATATATATATATATATATATAGGTAAACGGGATATGAGCCATAGGCTCATATTCTTATATGAGCCATGCAAATGTGGACCAATAGAAATATATTCCTACATCCCATGTGCACTAGTACACTTCATTCCTATTGGTCCACATGTACATTAGCTCATGTAAGAATATGAGCCTATGGCTCGTATCCCTGGCTCGTATCCCTTTTTTCATATATATATATATATATATATATATATATATATATATATATATATATAGCTAAGTTACCTAGAATTAGAGGGTAAGGTATCTCAATACCTTGAGATACTTCGGGGGTAAAGTTGAGGTATTGCCTCTACTAGATTTTATATATATATATATATATATATATATATATATATTGATATTGATATTGATATTGATATTGATATTACATATAGTAGTATATATATATTAGTATATGGTATATATATATAGATAGTTAGTTAGCTAGCTAGTGTTAGTAAGGGGTAAGGCTTGAGTATCTCAATACCTTGAGATACTCAAGGTATTGAGCGTCGGAGCAAGGTATTGAGTTTAGCCTAGGATTAAGGTTAGAGTTGCTTTTATATATATAGTTATATATATTTATGCGTGCTAGTATATATTATATGGGGTATAGACGGGGCGTATAGCTTAGGTCGAGGTATCGGATACCGAGGGTATCCCGGTATCTCAAGGAGGCGAGTTTGATGGTTTATTAGCTTAATGACCTAGTTTTGACTTAGAATTTTAGGGGCACCCTAGTTTGACCTAGACTTGACCGTAGTTGACCCGGTTGACCGCCAAAGTCAACTGTTGACCTAGTTTTGACCCAGAGTTGACTTTTTGACCCAGAGTTGACTTTTGACCCAGATTTTACCGGTTTGACCTGTTTGACTTAGAACGACCCTAGAAGCCTATTTTTAGTTATTTTATATCTGTTTAACTCATTAAAACCCTGTTTAATCTTGCTTTTCGTAATAGGTCCTTGCGACACCAGTTCGGATCGCCAGTTGCTCAGGACGTCAAGCGAGTACATTCTCTGATAGTTTTTATTATCTGATGATTATTATGATTCAGCTTCTAGTATAGTATCATCTGATTTTCTGGCACGACACGGATTAGTATTTCTGGATTCATTTACTTGCGACACGTATATTTCATGTTTCTGGCCTCTATTCTGGAATCACCTACTGGCATCACCTATAGGCATCACTCATGTTTCTGGTTGGACTCATACTTGATTTACGTGTTGGGTCTTGGATTCACTTGTACTAGTCGGGACGGAGAAATACTCGAGTAGACATGTAAACATTCCTAATTGGAATCACTGGAATCACCCCCTTTGGTCTAATCTGGAATGATAGCAGCCGTGCACCCAGTGCGCGGTGAGCCGTACTTATCCTTAGCCGTTTATATGTCGAAACAGGTATTTCAAAGACACGAGTTCATTCTTTCTAGTCTGGACTCTCTTGCATTTCTTGCCTGGTCTCACTTATAGTTTCTGGACTTGACTCATTACATGTATTTCTTGCTGGACTCACTACACGTTCTTGTGCACATACTTAATCTTAGTTTAGATTTCTTGTATCTTGCAGTCATTACTATCTTGCTTCTGATATTCATGCATCTTTACCTTTATGCACCAGTGATATGCATATATTTCCTTGTTCATACTTATTTCCTTTACCTTGCTACTTGCTACAACTGTTTTATAGTTTTTATCATTTAACTGTAACTACTATTAGAGGTGTACTTGCTCCAGTCCTGACTGGACATATTTTTTTTAGAGTATCCGAAGGATTGGTGTCCGACGTTTTATGGACCTCAGCCTGTCGATGGTGCAGACAGGAACCCTCTAGTTTAGGAGTAATTTCCGGGTTGGTAGCCAAGATCACTAAGACCTCAGTTGTTGTTTTTATTATCTTTTGGTACCGGATTTGTCTCCGATTTTGGATTGAGACCTTGTATTGTATATGATTGTGGATGATGTATTATTATTATTGATGTTGTGGTTGTTTTAGTAGCAGTTGTTTAGACTTTGTAGCTGTTAGTCTTCTTTATTATCTTATCATGCTTAGATTCGTGATTGAGTACATTGTGATTATCGTTATGATATTGCTCCTCCGTTTGGAGTTGAGATCTTGACAGGTTTATATATTGATTATGTGAGATTGTTAGCTAGATAGTTGACCTAGACAGTGTTCTACCGCCGATGCTGCGGCGTAGGCTGGACGTACCTATGACTCATGCCCAATTTTTTGGGTGCGGATCGTGACATAGGTGACTAGCCGATGGGGTGGTGCAGTGGTGGTGCTGGTGGTGTGGGGTGCTGCCGACGGAGGTCGTGGCGTCGAAGAGGAGGACGGAGGAGATGGGGAGAAGTTGGGTTCGATGTTGGCCGGGAAGGTGACGGGGGACGACGGGGAGTCATTGTTGGGAGAGGGACCTTAATGGTGATGGTGCAGGATGTCGGGAACGATGATCGGAGTTTGGTTCGTCGAGGGAGAAGTCGGTAGCGGCTCGGCGAGGATGGCGGCCTGATGGCGTGCTCGTCCAGTTGGTCCCGGAGAACGTGGCGTCGAGGAGGGATGCTGCTGAGGAGCGGTGCTCTAGCGGGGCTGGGTGACCGGGCTCCGGCAGCGGGGGAAGCGGAGGAAGAAGCTGAAGTGGGAGATGGCCATGGTGGCGGTGGTGTTGGGGAGTCCGGCGAGGGGCAGTTGAAGAGGAGGAGATGAGGAAGAGAGCAGGGCGGAGGTCGTGGGCTGCTCGCCGGGCTCCGACGGTTGCAGAGGCGGAGGGTGGCGGCGTGAACAGGAGATGGGAGAGGGGATGGTCGACTGGGAAATAGGGTTGGGTGATGGGGTTGATTTTAGGTAAAAAAAATTAGGAAAAAGGTATTTATATATGTGAAGGGTTTGAATGTTTGACCTAAAATCTTGGTCAACATCTTAGAAAAAGGCCTTGGATTCTATATCTTGGGATTGGTCCTTGGCTCACATGGGGATGTTTGGGAGGACTATAATTTATATTATTTAAATACAAGGTTAGAATTAAATGGGGGCGATGTTGCGCGTTGCACATTCCAAAAATTATGAAAAATTTTCTATGAAGGGAAAATAGGTTTCTGCATATATTATGTGCAACGGTGTGGATACCTCAATGCATTTTTACATAAAAATGTCCAACAATTGGGAAAATTGTACAAAGATGAAAATTAGATTTAATTAATTAAAATTATTGTACAAGGAATTCTGGAATTAATTAGAAGTACATGAGGATAAAATTAGGTGGGACACAAGAGTCATGGATATAGAGGGCTCAGAGTAAAATATTATCATTAATTGGGTTGCCCAAAACGGGTCAAGATTGTGTCTCCAATTAAGGTTGGAACGCACAAGGGTACAAAGTTGAATTTTATTTAGAATTAAATAATAACGTCTGCGACAAATGTTGTGTGAGTAAAATGTAGCACAAGAGAGAGTGGTCATGAGTTATACAAAGGTCAGAATGGTAGGTTGGTACGTCTAGAAAAAGTGTATGGATTTTGTTTGTAGGTAATAGCTAGTGCAGTGCTCTAAATATCGGAGCAACGGTAAGGTGCGCTAAGCGATATAAATATTGTATAATTAAATCAAATGTCGTGTTCTATTTCTAATTGGGTTCAACTAGCCCTAATTTCACTATCTAAGCCAAGTAGGCCTAATTTTGGGTGAGGGAGTTTACAATCTACCCAACTTAAAAATAATTTCGTTCTTGAAATTAAAATAAGTCATAGTTTCTCTCTATCTAATCTCACTTGATCACAATCTAAAAGAATTCTCCTCAAGTTTTGACAAGTGCGGTTTCTACCCAACTTAGAATTTACCCATCTATCATCTAAGGCTATACATCTAAGAAAGCTATTCCTCCAATTATTTAATCATGTTATTTAATCCTTAAAGTTTTAACACCAAACATATCATCTATGATATGCCCTTAATCAATTATAAAAGGGACTCACCAAGTCATGTGATTAGCCTATGGGGTATATCTAGTACTTATCAGTGTATCAACTTATACTTGGCATGAGCGTTCGTCTTTCCGGAATAAGGAAAGACGAAAAGCAATAATAAAGAGTTCAAGGGAGAGGTCATAGGGTAGAAGTATGAGGATCAAGGCGTTTAAAGAATTCAAATGGGAATTGTCAAGGCAGTTGTGGATTGAAATCCTATTTTGTAGTTTCTTATTCGTATGCTCATATCAGTATAGTTATATAACCGATACGATATGCTCAGACATATCTAGAGGGCAAGTATATTCGTCCACTAGTCAACTATATCTCAATCCACGTAAAGTAGTATTACGAAGGATGAACCAAATGTACTAAGGTTAGCTAGACCTTAATATACTGATTCTAATTAAATAATGTATTAGTAGGCGTCCCCAATAATACAATATCATGATCAAGCTTGATAAAAGAATAAGCTTGTAAAACTAGGCTATAATAGCAGCGTAAGTCGAGGTAGTACAGAAAATATAAATACGCTAGAATATGATGAAAGAAGGTACGTAATAATTCAAGGTCACAAAAAGATAACTCTCTACCGTCTTTACAGTTATCATACTAACTTCTTGTCTAAGTTGCTAGTTGACCAAATAGGGGTATGGGCTTCTAAGTTCTACAGTTTGAATAAATATTATCTTTTTATGCAAGTATACAGTTAATGTCATTCATTTATACTTCAATAATGAGTCAAGAGGACTATGTGATAATAGGTTATGAGGCACACTACCCAACTTAAAATAATAAATTAATATTGTAATGCCTTAAGTATAATATAGAAACTCCTAATAAGGTTTACAAGAAGAGGTCTTGGTACTTATTAGGGTATCCTATTATATAGGTCATGGTCATCTTAAGTCTTAATCATAGTGCTCATAGAACAGAAGGGTTAACATTAAGAATGGAAGCGTTAGGTGGCACGATAGAAGAACATACTTAGTCGTTGCACAAATAACGAGCGCTAAGGTTTCAGAGGAACTAGACATGAAATAAAATAGAGAGGCTATTGATAATGTCATGGTTTCCTAAGGGAAAATGATATGCTAATCTCTGTGTTTGAGGTATGATCAAGAAAATATCCTATGCATTGCTCTTGGCTTTCTAAGGTACTGTCTGCTAATCTCAAGAATCTAAATTTATAGTTCTATAATACTATCTCACTATAAAGGTTAGGTTTAGTCCTAATGTTCAACCTTGGATTTCTATCGGTTCCTCAATACTAGGGTCAAACACTATGGTCAAATTTTAAACTAATCCAAGTAGCGTCTGTACTACTCTCAAGTCATTCATAAACAGATCAAGGAATAATGGTAAGCTATTCTATAGATAAGGGATGCTAGGGTTTACTAAATATTCTAACTTAGTGATGTGTCAGTATTCTAGTTATATTCTTAATAGGAAAGTCACCCTAATTATCATCCTAACAACAGGGATTCCTATATTCTAGGAGAAGGCTATCCTCAAGAAACTATTTGGGAAGCACATGAATCAAGCAGGATGCAATTATTCAAATAGAATGGATTGGAAGGAAAGTGAATCATAGTCAATTATGGATGAGATCATATAGTCTAATCCTAGGTGCAGGCGTGCTCGGTACAGTAATGTAACCGAGACAATATGCTCTTGACCTGCATGAGCCACCACAAAAACATGTCATGCCCCAGTCCCAAAATACGTAGGACTAGAACACTTAAGCATGCCAGCCGCATGTATATGGCAACTTCAATATATGGAAACCATAACACATGCGTATGCTGTATCATGAACAATAATTCATAATTGGTACATATTTATCACAAGTCACAGGGCATAACTAAATCTCATCCACAGAAATCAAATAGACATAAATAACCAATATCTATGAAACTAGATCTCAATATAAAGTATCTAATGATGGTAGTCGGATGGAAACAAATCTACTACCGAACTAGAATATAAAAAAACACAACAATATAATATAAGAATATCAACTAACAATCACGGGCTCGAAAAGGTGACCTCCTCGAAGTATACGTAGCAAGTCCGCATCTGCGCTCCTGCGAATACTCATGAACATCTACACCTGGAAAGGGACCAGGTCCTCAGAGGGACACAACAAGATACATAGAAGCATGCCATAAAGTAAATACTGTAAAAACTCGAGGGTGACCTAACCAGCTAAGTGAAATGCACTTTGAAGACAACCTTGGTACATATGGGTAGGTAAAAGGTATAAAGCATAGCGTCGAGCTATAGGCTAAGTACCTGGCATTAGCTGTAAACTGGATGCCAGGAGTATATGCTGACTACATCACCGATCATGATAGCGCGCAGCTAGTAACCTCTGTCGGATGTATCGACAAGCATATACGTCCATAACCGGGTAATAATGTCCCATAACCGGGTATCACTGGCCCATAACCGGGTAACACTGGCCCATAATCGGGTAACACTGAGGCTCACGGCCCCGCAGTTTACTCTGAAACTATGGCAACCAAATGTCTGTCCCATACGCTTACTAATTGTCTTTCCCGCCCAATGATCTATGCATGTTGTATCCGCAACACGTAGTAGCTACTACACCGAGATGGAGTGCAAGTATCGATGTCGTAACTCTGGCTCATAGTCTATCGTTAGAACAATAGTCCAATCTTACAACCAAACAAGGACAAGGATTGGACCTTCGTACTACAATAGTCTATGCTCCGACTACTAATAATTGCTAAGTCTCTAACATGCATCACTATTAGCAGTTATACCCTATCCGTCGCATGACCTACGAATACAGGTGGCCAACCTCATACGCAAGTCCGTGCCCTACATGAGACTCACAATACGTGTAAAAAATATGTCAAGGCCTGGAGAGTCATACCGATAACTCCACAATTTTAGGTGGGTCTACTAGACACTAGGTCAGACACAAGTCCTAAAGTTAACGCCTTCGTTTACTGCACCCGAGTCTTTCTCGGATGCGCACAATTATAATAATAAACAAGCAGCTAATAATACATAATTTAAATAGTACACAAGGCAAGGTATACTTTGCTGGCAAGAAAGCTGCGTAGTACCAATAACCTGCTCCGGAAATCATGCAGATAAATCCAACAGTCCTCGGGGTACGCGCACTGGAATGACGGTAACGACGATGAGGTTGACGACAATAATGATAACGACTATGGCGATGGTTACGACTACGGTGACGATGATGGTGTGGGTGCTCATGGTGAAGATGATGGTGATGATCATGATGGTGATTACATGGTGGTGATACCGAGGATAATGATGTGGGTGATAATAGTGAAGGGGGTGATGATATGGTAATTGATGATGATGATGATGGGGTGAGTGTGATGATAATGATGACAGGGATGGTGATAACTAGGATGATGATGTGGATGCTGGTGATGATGAGGGCGATGATGTGGACAACGGTGATGACAAGGATGAGATGTGGATGATGGTGATGACTAGGATGATGATGATGGGGTAATGTTGATGATGTTTATGGGTGTTGATGTTGATGATGATGTTAATAGCAATGGTGGTGGTGATGATAAGGTATGGTGGTGGTGACTGAACTCCGACCAGGGGAACTGCTCCAGCGAGGGTGACGGGGGCAGGGAAGCAGGGAAGGTGTTCGTGCTGGTGGTGGTGACTGGCCGAGGGAGATAGCTGGGGAGGAGAAGGAGTTAGGGAAGGAGGAGGAGGTGTTCGTGCTGGTGGTGGTGACTGGCCGATGGTGTGGTACAGTGGTGGTGCTGGTGGTGCTGGTGGTATGGGGTGCTGCCGACGGAGGTCGTGGTGTCGAGGAAGAGGACAGAGGAGATGGGGAGAAGTTGGGTTCGATATTGGCCGAGAAGGTGACGGGGGACGGCGGGGAGTCATTGTTGGGAGAGGGACCTTAATGGTGATGGTGCAGGAGGTCGGAAACGATAACCGGAGTTCGGTTCGTCGAGGGAGAAGTCGGCAGCGGCTCGGCGAGGATGGCGGCCAGATGGCGTGCTCGTCGAGTTGGTCGGCGGAGGACGTGGCATCGAGGAGGGATGCTGCTAAGGAGCGGTGCACCGAGGGGGTTGGTTGACCGGGCTCCGGCAGCGGGGAAAGCGGAGGAAGAATATGAAGTGGGAGATGGCCATGGTGGCGGTGGTGTTGGGGAGTCCGGTAAGGGGCAGTTGAAGAGGAGGAGATGAGAAAAAGAGTAGGGCGGAGGTCGTGGGCTGCTCGCTGGGCTCCGGCGGTTGCAGAGGCGGAGGTGGCGGCGTGAACAGGAGATGGGAGAGGGGATGGTCGGTTGGGAAGTAGGGTTGGGTGATGGGGTTGATTTTAGGTAAAGAAATTAGGAAAAAAGTATTTATATATGTGAAGGATTTGAATGTTTGACCTAAAATCTTGGTCAACATCTTGGAAAAAGGCCTTGGATTCTATATCTTGGGATTGGGCCTTGGTTCACATGGGGATGTTTGGGAGGGCTATAATTTACATTATTTAAATGCAAGGCTAGAATTAAATGGGGGGCGATGTTGCGCGTTGCACATTCCAAAAATTATAGAAAAATTTCTATGAAGGAAAAATAGGTTTATGCATGTATTGAGTCCAACGGTGTGGACACCTCAACGCATTTTGCATAAAAATGCCCAACAATTGGGAAAATTGCACAAAGATGGAAATTAGATTTAATTAATTAAAATTATTGTGCACGGTGTTCTGGAATTAATTAGAAGTATATGGGATTAAATTAGGTGGGACACAAGAGTCATGGACATAGAGGGCTCAGAGTAGAATATTATTATTAATTGGGTTGCACAAAACGGGTCAAGATTGTGTCTCCAATAAAGGTTGGAACGCACAATATTTAGAATTAAATAATAACGTCCGCGACAAATATTGTGCAACTAAAATGTAGCACAAAAGAGAGTGATCATGAGTTATACAAATGTCAGAATGGTAGGTTGGCACGTCTAGGAAAAGTGTATAGATTTTTTTTGCAGGTAATAGCTAGTGCAGTGCTCTAAATATCGGAGCAAAGATAAGGTGCGCTAAGCGATATAAATATTGTATAGTTAAATCAAATGTCATGTTCTATTTCTAATTGGGTTCAACTAGCCCTAATTTTACTATCTAAGCCAAGTAGGCCTAATTTTGGGTGAGGGGGTTTACAGCTTGAGTGACTTGTAATCTCGGCCTAGCGCCGCCTGTATCACTTGTTCAATATCAATAAAGATCTTATTTTATTTCTATACTTGTGTTATTTAATGCTTTCGCTATTGATGACTCTGTGAACTTGTTACCAATCGCATGTGCGTTTATAATTCTGCTGCACTCGGACAATCTATGCGACTATGTAGCTTAGACCTCTTACCGCATGTTCATATCACGGCCTTACACGGGCACGGCTTACGCTCGTGTGGCATCACGCCCAGATGGGTCAAGCGATCATCACGCGGGAGTGTTGGCACGGTGATTCGAGAACTAGCAGGGACGGCCGATTACCTGTAAAAGATCGGGGCATGACAATTATGGCCAAGCTCCCTCCAGGATGGAGTAATTTTATCTCGGACATGCACATAAAGAAGATGCAAATTAGCCATGATCAACTACTACACAACATCCATGTTAAAGATGAGTTGATGGCTCAAAACAAAGTGGACACGTTGTCCAAGCAGTTGGCAAAAGCCAACTTAGTGCATGTGGGCGACTCCAAAGGGAAGCAGAAGGCTTCTCAATACAAGAATAAGGACTTCAACTATCTTAAGGTAAAGTTGGCTTCGTTCAAGTCGAATCCAAAGCCCAAGTCAGAAGTGACTTGCTTTAACTGTGACAAGAAGAGCCACTATCGGAGAGACTGCAGATCTGAACCCAAACAAACAGAGCAAGGTGAGCCTAACAAGGTTACTATGATTGTGCAGGTTATGATGGCTGGTGTTGACACTGACTGGTGGGTGAACACTGGCGCATACTTCCATGTTTGCTCGAAGAAGGAGTTGTTTACCACCTACAAGCCTACAACTAAGAAGGTCATGGTGGCAAACCAGGCACAAGCTAAAGTACTTGGGACCAGAATGGTGGTATTGAATCTGACTTTGGGGAAGTCACTGACGCTTCAAGCTGTGAAGCACGTACCGATAATAGCCAAGAATCTGGTCTTGGGAAGTCTGTTATGCAATGCAGGCTTGAGGATGAACATCAATGCTGGACAGATGGTGTTGTCGTACAAAGGAACATACTTCAAAAAAGCATTTTCTACCGAAGGGATGTTTAAACTTCAGCTTGTAACTCCTGCAAACAACATTAATACAGTCTCTTCTTCTGGTTATTCTCTTAAGTCATGGCATAATAAACTAGGACATGTTCATTGTAAAAGAATAAATAAGATTTTTAGTCTAGGGCTTATCTCCAAATGTGGGGGTAAGGAGGTAGAGAAGTGTGAGGTTTGTGCGCAGACAAAGATCACAAGAAATCTGTTCAAACGGATTAACCGAAGCACATATCTTCTGGGGTTGGTGCACTCAGATATCCGTGACTTCAAACAATTCTCCAAAAAGGTCAGGATGAAGTATTTTATTACATTCATTAACGACTACTCAAAGTATGCGTTCGTCTATCTGCTCAAGTCAAAAGATGAAGCATTCGAGAAGTTTAAGGAGTTCAGGGCTGAGGCTGAACGTTAAATAAGGAAACAATTCAAGAGACTCATAAGTGATCGAGATGGAGAGTATAGGTCTATTGAATTCATGTTATTCTGCAAAGAACATAGAATTGTCAATGAGTCAATTGCTCTGTATTCTCCTCAATTGAATGGAGTAGCTGAAAGAAAGAATAGGATATTGACAGAGATGATGAACTCAATATTGTTAACTGTGGGTCTTCCAAACTGCTTCTGGGGAGAAACTACGCTTACGGCTATGTTCATTCTGAACAGAGTGCCGTACGCAACTTTCGATGTCACTCCTCATGAGCTCTGGTTCAAATTCAGACCCAACTTAAATATCATTCGAGTGTGGGGGTTCCTGGCATATGTGAAGCTTCCGGACTTGAAGATTCAGAAGCTGGGTACGAGGACTACAAAGACCATCTTCCTAGGATATGCTGAAAAGAGTTATGCTCAGAGGTTTCTTGATATTGAGTCAAATCATATCATCGAATCTCGCAATGTAGAATTCTTTAAAGATAAGTTTGCAAGGTACAAGAACATTGTTATTGCGAATATTCTGAAGAATAGTATGAGTGCACGACAGCAACACTTCTAATAAAGATATAGTCCAAGAAGAAGTTATCATTACAGAGACAATGTTCGAACCAGAACTCGTAGAGCCGGTGTCTAAGCAAGTTAGGAGACACAAGGACTTCGGAAATAATTTTTTCATATAGCATGTGAAAGCATATATGCTTACCTATGATGAGGCGATGAAGACCAGAGATAATATCTTCTGGTAGGAGGCTATCAATGATGAGTATGATTCAATAACCTCCAACAATACTTGGGTGTTGGTCGATCTACGTGAATGAGCAAAATCGATCGGATGCAAGTGGATCTTCAAGAAGAAGATGAAGGCTGATGGAACTGTTGACAAGTTCAAGGCAAGACTGGTTGCTAAGGGGTTTTCTTAGAAGTAGGGGATCGACTACTTCGACACATATGCTCCAGTTGCACGGATGACGACCATCAGGATGTTGATTGCTCTAAGTGAAATTCACAAGCTATTCATTCATCAGATGGATGTTAAGATAACATTCCTGAATAGAGAATTGACCAAAAAGAGTTACATGTAACAGCCAGAAGGATTTGTTATCAAAGGGCTTGAAGATAAAGTCTATAAGTTGGTAAAATTATTATACGGTCTGAAGCAAGCTCCCAAGATATGGCACGAGAAATTTGATAAAGTCATAAGATCAAACAGCTACAGGGTCAATGAAACAGACAAGTACGTTTATACTAAGTTCGCTGACGGGAGAGGAGTCATCGTTTGTCTATACGTGGACGATATGCTAATCCTGGATATGGATCTAGCACGTGTCACTGAGACAAAGAAGTTCCTCTCATCTAAGTTCAGTATGAAGGACTTAGGGGAAGCTGATGTTATCATAGGGATAAAGATAATATGGACAGACACTGGAGTGACGCTGTCACAGTCTCATTATATCGAGAAGTTGCTCACATGCTATGCATATCAGGATCTTCCAGGGATCGATACTCCGTACAGGTGTGATAAGAAGCTGAAGCCAAATCCAAGAAAAAGTATCAGGCAGCTGGAGTACTCAAGTGTCATCGGAATTCTGATGTATGCATCAACTGCCACTAGGCCTGATATAGCTTTCATTGTGGGAATGCTGAGTCAGTTCACGAGTAATCCATGAGTGGAGCACTAAAAAGCTGTGAAGAGAGTGATGAGATATCTCAAGAGGACTCAGAAGTATGCACTATACTACATCAGTTATCTGACAGTGGTGGAAGGCTTCAGTAATGCAAGCTGGTATTCAGAAGTAGAGAGCAAAAGGTCCACAGGAGGATACGTCATCTCCATGTGTGGAGCTGCCATATTATGAAAGTCGAAGAAACAGACAAAGCGCTCTCATTCCTCGATGAAATCTGAGTTCTATATACTGACAATTATAACAGATAAAGCAGAGTGGCTTTGAAAGCTAATGTATGATCTTCCAGTGGTGGGTACAAGATTTCGGCAGTACCGATTTACTGCGATAACCAAAGGACAGCAGAGATAGCATCAAATGATCTCTTCAATGGGAAGAAGATGAATGTACGACTAAGGCACATGACAGTGAATGACCCTATCAAGACTGAAGTCATTGCTGTGATTAATATTCGAAGACAGGAATCTGGCTGATCCGTTCACCAAAGGTCTTAAGCACCAGCTGGTCGAGGATACAATAATCAAGATGGACTTAAAGATATTCTGATATTTTGTCTTTGTAATCCTACCATTTAGCTTTATGCTATTAGTTCAAAGAGAAATCTACTAGGCATCTAGCTACTAGTTCAAGGGAGGATCATTGACTGGGAGAATATAAGGAACAGAGGGTAGTTCTTTGAGACATTGAGGGATTACGGACCCAGAACCACTGTTGTCTACTACTTGTTCTTTTGTATAGAACAAGTCCTATGGGAGGATGGCTTAGACGCCTTAATGAGTTCTCAGGCATTTTGAATGTCTGGTGTGCTTAATAGGAAGCACGGTAGTGCAGCACTACAAAGGAACGTAAGGTCTCCATGCTACAGTGGGTGACACCACCAAGAGTTCCTCGGTAAGGGTAATACCTCGGCTTCGTGAGCCATGTCACAGCGGCATAGCACCGCTCATAGGCAGGTAGCCTAATGTTGTAGAATAAAGAGTATAGGCAACTCTACAAAAAGGTCAGTGTCCTCATGTTATAGTGGTGTGACACCACAGAGGTAAAAGATATAAATCCTCGGCTACGCGAGCCATGTCACAGCAGCGTAACACAGCAAGAAAGCGCAAGGCTTCATGCTGGATAGTTTGGCACTACAAAGAGGCTGGGACCTCATGCTACAGTAGCATGATACTACGATGAGGTATAGCCTCGGCTAAGGGCCATGTCATAGCGGAGTAGCACCGCAAAGAAGCTCGAGGCTTTATGCCAAGGACTCTTTACAAGAACTCACCTAGAGTGTATGGAAAGAGATATAGGCCGTCTCTTAAGAAAAAACTTATAAACGCCCAAAATATATACACCAAAACCAGGCGTGCACAGGGCCTTTAATGTGCAACCGGAAGCACATCTAATGTCATTATGTGAGTGTGAAGAATTGCAACTATGGTGCAGAATTCAAGGCTTTGTCTATTCTTATATCATATTGTTGTTCGACCCATGCGGGAAGATTCAAGTCGAAGCGATATTTATCCTAATGCATGATGGGCAGTCAATATAGGGAACGCTCAACCCATATATTGAGATATGTGGGAGATTGTTGGTGTTTTTGCCTTTGGACTAGGAAATATAGTCCCACATTGGCTACACCACCAAGTAGGTGTCTCAAAATAATACTTTGTATGAGTTGAGGTGTTCACATGGGGTATGGTGGGGCACATGGGTGCCATGTGGGAGTATTTTCCTAGGAGAAAAAATGATTAACTCCTCAATGAAAGCATTTATTCTTTTTGTCATGCTCTTGGAATTATTTTCATAGGAGCTAAGCCCCAAAGTGGCACTTTGTTGGCACACTTTGCACTTGCGCTGTCGCATGCGCTGCTGCTGCGAATATATTTGAACGGTTATGGAAAGATATGGTATGTTATTTAGATCTATTTTTTATGGGATTTGAAATTAATTCGTACCTATCTTTTAGGGATTCATAATTATTTTTTTTCTATCTTTCCGTAACTAATGGCAGGCTAGGATTTTTACCCTCTCTCTTTAAATACTCTCTTCGTGCCTCTTTAAGAATATACTTTGAAAATTAGAAGACGAAGAGAGTTGTTGATGCCGCCACCATTAGAGTCCAGGGAGTTCGTACGATCCAGAAGTTCTACGTAAACTTGTTGGGTTCCTGGAAGCAGATCGTGTGGGGGCGAATCTTGCTTTGAGCAATGATGATCTTTATCACCCTAGCAAGAAAAGTTTCTTCTTCTTCCTCCTCACTTCTATGAGTTGTAACTCTATTATGTCCATCTGCAACTGCGATTGCAAGGAAGAACGGGAGATTTCTTTTCTATTATTTGTTGTAACAATAGGTTGTAATAGGATCCTTATATATAGTTCTTCATGGAGATCGAAAATAGTCAAAGTGGCAACTTTTGTGTGAACCTCTGATCTTGACCACATGATTTTCCATCATTGATTTAGCCTCGGGAATAACATAACTCAGCCAGAACTAGATTAATTGGGGCAACCGTTACGGGACTTTCAATAAGATTAGCTACCCGTACTGAAAGGGTACGTCTGTATTTGTCACGCCCCAGTCCGAAAATACTGAGGGACTAGCCACGTGGCAATGGCCAGCAGCACAACTTCAATGGGCAAACCCAATTTAATGGACTCGTTAGAGTGCACTTAAGCTATAATAAATATAAATACAGTCTACACCATCTATCACAGAATAATTCTAATCTCATCCACAGAAAGAAACATAACTCAATATGATAAACTAATCAAGATACTAGATAAATGAAATAGTCCATCATTAAGTCAACATATGTAGTGTCTCGGGGAACAATCCGATAAAAATCAAAAAGAGAATAAGTCAATACATAAGTCCATGAGTCAATATATGAAATAACTTTAAGCATAAATAACTGAGTATATAACAGAATACTCAGGAGAAATCCTCTGGAACAATCTCGTCCTCTGGTGCCAGTACTGCTCCAACGTTAGCTTTTGTCCCATATATCTCGGGATAAACCTACTCTGCTGTACCTGGGGACATAATCTGGATCCAGGTCCTCAGAGGACATAGCAAGGTACAAAAAACACTCAAGCCAAATAAAATACAGTAAATATAAAACAGATCCTGAGGGAAAGCTATGTAACCAGGTAAGTAAAATGCAAATGAGATCATCACTAGTACTCAGGCTGAGACCACTATAAGCACAGTGTCGTAGAACCCGTAGCAGCAAGAATATCACGTAATGGGCCAAGCTTTGGACCAGAGACTAAAGTACCTCAATAATAAAGTATATATGTATATATATCAGCCTGTAGCCTGTGTGTCTCTCCCCACCCAATGTAATCTCATGTCTCATGTCCACAACGTCTTATGTCCATAACACGCAAGATCATGACCTCTAGCTAGTACAACGAATCATAAAGATATATATATATATATATATATATATATATATATGCAAGTCTCGTGTTATGAATCCTGTAAGCATATACAGAATCTTTATGAATAACTCAAGAAAAATTCTATCACATGAATAGTGTCAAGTGTCCTATGGTATGACGTACTTGATAAAGCAATTGCACGTAAAAATATAAAGGATCGTGGTATCAACTCTCTAAGTGACGTTACACGACTCCACGTACGGCGTCGACACTCAAATCTTATTCGGACGGTAAGCAACGTCTCACGGTCCTAAGTTGAACAGGTACATCATAGAAATATATATATATAGAAAGAACACAAGCAATTATTATCATAGGAACTACTGCAAGTTGGTAAGGTACACTTGCATGCGTTCTAAGCTCCGTCAGTTGCTCCGATATAAGTGGAATCTTCAGGTACGCCTCTGGATGCTGAAACAAACATTACTATTGCTCTCAAAAAACTTAAAATAGATATGATTGACTACCCATAAGTCCAATTTGGACATAGGGGCAGAATTGATAGTTTTTTGTCAAAGTAGGGTTCACATGTAGTCCACTTCGCACCAAAAAATGTGTTAGAGATAGAGTTCTCCAAATTCGTCAAACTTAGTGTCTACGAGTCCAGAAAGATAGCATAAACCCAACGGAATGTCCAAAACTGGATTCCGATGAGCCGGTCACGAAATTGCCCGTCAAGTAGAACCAGAGGGCCCACGAAATGGTATTTCATCAACGTTCTCAGAATCGAACCAAACTTGTGTCACAGGTCTAGTATAACGCTGCAAATCTGATGGCGTAAGTTTCGTTATAAAATGACAAGCACACACGAAATTATGACGAGTGTCAGAACAGGCCGATACGGGGCTTTTCGACGGATACGTGTTGATTCCGGTATGCACGTACATCCAAATCAACTTCTGTAAAATACTACACGTCCGCGTTGATGATACGCGCCTTTCGATACAATTTGCACATGATAAAGTCTTCTCGTTTTGTGGGATGCACCCTGTTTCAGAAAAAATTGGGTTTAGAAAACCAAGTTTTTGGTCAAATTCAACAGCAAATAAATTACAGCATACAACGAATTAAAATAAATTAATTGAAGAGATTAAATATCGGTTATATTGTCTAAATTACTGTTTAAGTAGAATTTAAAAATATTAACTATGTTGGACAAAAATCAGACATGAACATGGGTGGTTGGAACAGTTTTTGAACTACAAACTGGGTCATTTTTTTCTGTTTTGTATCACAAATTATGACCGACACAGGACACGATAGGTTAAACTAATTACACAGGGTTCAAGGAGTTCATGTGGTCTTCACATAGGATTTGACAAATCATTAATTGGTCTAGAATATGAGCACCTCATGATCGTTGTTGCTCGAGATTTAGGTGGGCTGTACGGCGGCGTCTAGCGGCGTGCGGCGGCGACTGTCCAGCGGTCGTCGGCAGCCGAGGATGGTCGGGGTGGTAGAGGAGATGATGGTGGTGGTGGTCGGTTAGGTTAGGGTTTAAATAGGGCGACGGGGAGGGAGTTACTGGAAGAGGAAGAGAAGGGGTGTGGCCGTTGACAGGGAGGGGAAGCGGGGGTCGCGTGGGCTGCGGGGGGGCGAGGGGTTTGTGGGTTTTGGGTTATCGGGTGCGGGTTTGTGGGTTAGGATACGGATCTAGGTTAGTTTAGTGGGTTGGTTTAGTTTGGTTTGGTTTGGTTTGGTTTGGGTTAGTTCGGTTTGGGTTGGTTTATTTAAAACAATATATATATATATATATATATATATATATATATATATATATATATATATATATGGCCATCTAAAATTAGTTTTGGAATTCAATAAATTTCAGAAAAATTACACAATACTCTAGTAAAAGTTGTACAACCAAAAATATTTTTTTACAATAATAGTAATTAATTAAATATATAAAAATATCAATCCATGAATTAATATTTATTCTAATTAGTTAAAAATACAAAAATTCTCCCTTAATCTAAATAATTAAAAATAATAAAATTTTAATTTTAATTTTAATTTCTAAAAATTAGGGTGTTTATAATCTACACAACTTAAAAGAATTGCGTCCTCGCAATTAAGAATCAAACTACTAAGGAATTTAAAAAGACATGGTAATCTATGGGTAGTTCTTAGGTCATACATGCATATTCGAATAAGTGAGGATAACGCTGGCTTATGACATCCTCTCGCTCCCAAGTGGATTCGTCTGGGAGTGATGTTTCTAAGCTACCCGAACTAATCTGATTGTCTGACCCCTTAATATCTTCTCACTGATGTCAAGTATCCCAACTGGATGCTCCTCATACCTCAAGCTCGGTCCCACTGAAATCTCAGAATTATCGACTATGTGACTTGGGTCAGTCACGTACCTCCTCAGCTGTGAGACATGGAATACATCATGCACTCCCTCTAGAGATGGGGGTAATGCAAGATGGTACGCCACTTCACCAATATGCTCTAAAATATCAAACGGCCCAATGTACCTCGGGCTCAGCTTGTCTCTGCTCCCGAATCGAATAGTACCTCGAGTAGGTGAGATTCTCAAGAATACATGTTTGCCTTCCTTGAACTCCAAATGTCGGCGGTGTGTGTCAGCCCAATGCTTTTGTCTGTCCTGAGCTGCACGAAGATAAATCTGAATTTGCTTCATCTTCTAAACTGTCTACATCACTAACTCCGAACCGAGTATCTGACGCTCGCCAACGTCACTCCAACATATCAGTGACCTGCACTTTCTATCGTACAACGCCTCAAAAGGTGCCATCTGGATGCTAGTCTGGTAGCTATTATTGTAAGAGAACTCCACCAAGTGCAAATGGTCTTCCCAAGACCCTCCAAAGTCTAACATACACGACCTCATCATATCCTCTAGGATATGAATTGTGCGCTCTGACTGACCATCTGTCTGTGGATGGTAAGCAGCCGACAGAAGAAGATAAGGCTGAGAAATTCTTTGACGGACTAAACTTGGTGGTGTATATTAGACTTCAGAGTTTAATCGTAGAGTTAATGTAGGTGCGAAGTGGCTCAAACGGATGAATTCTGCGTTGTACTCTTCTACCGTCATGTTGCCTTGAGTGAAGTGATTGAACTTGTCCCAAAGTTCTAATCGAGCAATAGATGGAATATACATCTCCTGGAAGAGTCTAGAGAACTCCTCCCAAGTGACTTGGTCTGGTCCGAGCTGTCTCTCCTCAGATAGTCTCCAGTGATGTTCATTGCCTGTCAACTGCATTCTGACGGCAGTCATCCAACGCTCCCTCGAAAGCTCAGCTGCTTTTAATTGGTGTTGTGTGGTTGTGAGCCACTCATGAACTTCAGTGGGCTCCTCCTTGCCAGAAAATATACAGGGCTTCATCTGACGAAAATCGGTGATAGATCCTATCGATGGTCGCCTAGCTGGTGGGTTCGCCTGCTCCAGTGCGATTACTAGGCTATTCCTCAACTTCTTCGTCTCGTGATGCTGAGCCTCTTGTTGAACCTGTTGTTGGGCTTGCATCATTGCATAGAATATTTGAAACATCTGTTGTCCGTCCATAGCTTGTCCTGGTAGAAAAACGGGAATGGGTGGAGTAAACTGCGGCGATGGTGGTGGAATCTCGTCTCGCCGGAATCTTATGGTATGCTGACCTGATTGATTGCTTTATTGAGTGGAATGATATCCACCCAATGGTGTTACTCCATTGTCATAGGTGACCACAGCACCTTGTGGTGTACTGTAAACTCCCTCACCCAAAATAGGTATTTGTGTATATTTTATATTATTATATTTATTATAGATGTTGAATTTATTTAGAGTATTATCTTAGTTAATTAGAAAATAAATTTTTTATAGTATATTTACTTATATAAATATTTATTTAGAATTATTTTTAGGCTATTTTAGATTATTGGGATTTTTTCCATAATTTTTAGTTAATTAAAAACTTGTAACACTAATTTTTTTGGATTTTGAAGAATTTATTTTATGTTCAAATATAATTAAAAATACCCCAAACTTTTATTTTAGGTTCTAAATAATAAAATATATTTTCTAGAATTTTTGGGAATTTTCTGATTATTTTTAGCATTTATTTTGAGTTAATTATGAAAAACTGAATTAAAAACTAATTTCTGAAAAAGAAAACCCAAAAAGTAATTAATTCTGCCCAGTCAGCAAAAAGAGGGCCCACCTGTCAGCCTTCAGCAGTGAACAGTGCCGGGCCCGCCTGTCAGTGACCGCTGAGTGGGTGCGAGCCGAGCCGAGTCAGAGTTCGACTCGGACTCAGCTGAGCCGAGCCGCATCGAACTACGATCGTTCGATCTGGGCGGGGCTGCATGGATGGCTGCCACGTGGCGCTCTCCGAGCCGCGGCTGCACTCTCTCTCCTCTATATATATATTAGTTTAGTTATTAATTTTTAGGGTTTTCTTTGAGCCGATTTTTGGAGAATTGCCATCTAGGGTTCCTTCATCTTCCAGAAGTCATTGCGCATAGCTCCGGACTCCAAATGAGGCCTAGTTTTTTTTGTTAGAATGATATTGAGGTTATCTTTCTGATTACATAATTTATTTTACTAAATTATGAGAATTAAATTTTGGAAAATTCGTAGAGTACAGCATGTCCGAAAATAGACGTGTTTCAATGTTTTGGCGATTTCGGGAGAACCAGGAATCAGAATCATGAACTGTTTAAAGTTTTGGAAAGCTAATGTCGAGATCATTGACATATATTTTTTCCAGAATTTAATTCGAAGTATTTATATACTGTTAATTCTGTAGAACTTCTAGGTTAGAATTTAACCATCGGTGCACAATACAAAATTTGTACGTGCCATTATTCCCATACGAATTTGAATTCGGATGAGCCGTAAATTCCAGCATGTTTTTGAAGATGAAATCTACAGGAAATCATGCATGAAAGTTGAGTTTGTGTCGGTTGACTTTTCGGTCAACAGATCGCCTCGATTTGCGTGCCATGAGTCTCAAGTTGATAAAATTCAGTTTCTTTGGACAAAATTTAGGAATTAACATAAAAATCAGAATAATAAGATTAAAATAAGATTTTAGAGTAATTATTCCAGAATTAAATAAATTAAAATAAATTATCTTTTGACGTGATAAATTTGTAATACATAGGCTATTTGGACTGTGACTTGGACTCTGATTCATACCAGCAGCAGGACCCCAGGCAAGATACCTTGCCAAATTGTTACAGTACTTTTACATGCTATTTATATTTCTTTATATTTATTGCATTTCTGTTTATTCTTGCATGTGTAGTTTTCTTTCAGTCATTACTATATATTAGATATGTTGACACACACATGACACTTAGTATCATAGAGGACAATCATTAGGCGTATGGGCTTTTAACCACTCTGGTAAACCGTAGTATATAGTTCGCACTACGGGCGTGTGTCGCGCTGGTCGCTACCCCAGAGGTATGTCGATTTCTGTAGAGTCACGCTGGTCGCTACCCCAGAGGTATGTCGATTTCTGATGTTCTAGATGGGTGTGTGAGTTGTGAGGCTTAGATCGAGTAGACTACCCTTGCCCATACGTCGAAAAGTTGTCCTCATTTGCATTCATATAGATTGTCTTATACAGCGTACTTATCTATTTTCAAACCATATGCATGTTTAATGTATTCAAATTGGCTCGTATTTTCTGTATCTTGTTACGTCCCTCTGAGGACCTGGTCCGCTGCCAGGTGTATCTGTTCTTGAGTATTTGCAGGAGCGCAGATTTGGATGGTTGTATATGCTTAGTGGATGTCTTCTCTTCGAGCCGTGATCGATAGCTGGTATACTTATATTGGGTTTGATTGTGTTATACTTATAATTGTATTTACTTTTTCCATTCGAGTTGGTAGTGGATTTGTTTCCATCCAACTATCATCCTAGATACTTCTTATTGAGATCTAGTTTCATAGATACTGTTTATTTATTTATATATGATTTTGGTGGATGAGATTTAGATTTTATCCTGTGACTTGTATTACAGTTATACCACTTGTGGATTTGATATTCATATTACAGCGTACGTGGGGATTTTGTTTCCATATATTGGAGCTGCCATATCCATGCGGCTAGCATGCTTACGTGTCCTAGTCCTACGTATTTTTGGGACTGGGGCTGCTTCAGCGGGAAGTCCGGTCGCGGCTGCTTCAGCGGGAAGTCCGGTCGCGGCTGCTTCAGTGGGGGTGGGGTCGGGCCAGAGTAGTTGGTCGGCCGGAGTAAGGGCTCGGTCGGAGGTCGGGTATTCCGGTCGGGGTGGTTTCAAGTGGGAGGAGGAAGGAGGAAGAGAAGAAGAATAAAGAATGAAGAATGAAGAAGCTTTGCATGGAGAATTAAATGGAAGAGGAGAGAGAGTGGTTTCTCTAGGGATTAGGGCCGGTGATGTGTTGAGGGTGGGGAGAGTGAAATGTTACTTTATAGGGAGATGTGAGGTTTGAATGTGTGGTTGGGATTCTCCTAGGAAAGATGAGTGGTTGTGATTTAATATGAATAGGGGTGAGATTTCTTCGTGAGGGAATGGGATTGGGACCCCATTTTGGGACCCTAATTATTATCATGACCAATGAGGTATTGCCAACAATTTGCTAATTGCAAATAAGCCCCCGTAAATTCGGGAATTTGCATGGACACATGAAATAACGCGAAAATTGTGCCAAAAATTACGTTTATTAAATTGTATGACGAGGGGGTAGTGTGGGTGAGGAACGGGTTTAATTAAATGGGCATTGGGATTAATTTAGGATTTAAATGGGATTTACCAAGTTGGTAATCCCGAAATAAATAGAAATAAGCGTCCCGTGAATTTAATTTAATTTGGGGTACTTGGGGTCAAAATCCGGAAATGGCGCAAAAGCCAAAAATGGTGGGGGCTTGGAGTCAGTCTTGGACCCTTTAGTTGGTCCGGCTCAACGGGTTAAGTTGGTACCCCAAAATCGAGGGTAACGACACAGGTGTCCGACACGGAATTAAATAAGGATTTCGGATTCGAAAAGTTGTGCAATTAATTTAGAGCACAACGGAATCTGACTTTTTGTGACGGAAAAGTCCAGTGCCTAATTTGGCGAGTTGAGTCGAGTGTACAATATTTGTACAAAATTTATGGGCTGAAAATGGGCTCCGAATAAATAGACAATGATAGCGTGCGCCAAGGGTTTTAATTAATTAGATTAAAATTCCAGATAAATATACTCTATTCTAAACCTCAATATTTTCTATAAAAAAATTTCGCGGTCCACTCTAACTATCCACAGAATAAAATGAGGGGGTTTACAATTTGAATTTGAAGGATAAATATATAATTTTAGACTTGAACATTGGTGGACTGCATTTAAATTAATTTTCAATATGATGATTTAAATTAAGAATTAAAATTTGATGGTTGGACTACCTATTTAAAATATTGAGGATGTGAATGGAATTTAAAAAGTTGAATAATACAAAAATTTATAAGTGAAAATAGGAATAATATTGGACTCGAATTACTTCTAGAGGAGATTATGATAGTTGGAGATCGTGAGGTAAAATTTGATATGGGTTATTTAAATCTTGAAGATATTATATGGATTCGATTTAAATTTGGATATTGATGATTTGGAAAAGTGAGAAGAGATTACAATATGTTGAATTTTGATTTGAACAATGATTATCTTAATTTTGAAGTGATCGCGATAGATTTGAAAATATTTTGTTATTTAAATTTTTGGAAGAGATTGCGATTGACGTACCTTATGTATGAATGTGAAGGATTTAACAAATTATGCCTTATTTTAATTTCGAGGACAAAATTATTTTAAGTTGGGGAGATTATAAACTCCCTCACCCAAAATAGGTATTTGTGTATATTTTATATTATTATATTTATTATAGATGTTGAATTTATTTAGAGTATTATCTTAGTTAATTAGAAAATAAATTTTTTATAGTATATTTACTTATATAAATATTTATTTAGAATTATTTTTAGGTTATTTTAGATTATTGGGATTTTTTCCATAATTTTTAGTTAATTAAAAACTTGTAACACTAATTTTCTAGGATTTTAAAGAATTTATTTTATGTTCAAATATATTCAAATATATTTTAGGTTCTAAATAATAAAATATATTTTTTAGAATTTTTTGGGAATTTTCTGATTATTTTTAGCATTTATTTTGAGTTAATTATGAAAAACTGAATTAAAAACTAATTTCTGAAAAAGAAAACCCAAAAAGTAATTAATTCTGCCCAGTCAGTAAAAAGGGGGCCCACCTGTCAGCCTCCAGCAGTGAACAGTGCCGGGCCCGCCTGTCAGTGACCGCTGAGTGGGTGTGAGCCGAGCCGAGCCGACCTCGAGCCGAGCCGAGTCAGAGTTCGACTCGAACTCAGCTGAGCCGAGCCGCATCGAACTGCGACCGTTCGATCTGGGCGGGGCTGTACGGATGGCTGCCACGTGGCGCTCTCCGAGCCGCGGCTGCACTCTCTCTCCTCTATATATATATATATTAGTTTAGTTATTAATTTTTAGGGTTTTCTTTGAGCCGATTTTTGGAGAATTGTCATCTAGGGTTCCTTCATCTTCCAGAAGCCATTGCGCATAGCTCCGGACTCCAAATGAGGCCTAGTTTTTTTTGTTAGAACGATATTGAGGTTATATTTATGATTACATAATTTATTTTACTAAATTATGAGAATTAAATTCTGAAAAATTCGTAGAGCACAGCATGTCCGAAAATAGACGTGTTTTGATGTTTTCGCGATTTCGGGAGAACCAGGAATCAGAATTATGAACCGTTTAAAGTTTTGGAAAGCTAATGTCGAGATCATTGACATATATTTTTCCCAAAATTTAATTCAAAGTATTTATATACTGTTAATTCTGTAGAACTTCTAGGTTAGAATTTAACCATCGATGCACAATACAAAATTTGTACGTGCCATTATTCCCATACGAATTTGAATTCGGACGAACCGTAAATTCTAGCATGTTTTTGATACTGAAATCTACAGGAAATCATGCATGAAAGTTGAGTTTGTGTCGGTTGACTTTTCGGTCAATAGATCGCCTCGATTTGCATGCTATGAGTCTCAAGTTGATAAAATTCAGTTTCTTTGGACAAAATTTAGGAATTAACATAAAAATCAGAATAATAAGATTAAAATAGGATTTTAGAGTAATTATTCCAGAATTAAATAAATTAAAATAAATTATCTTTTGACGTGATAAATTTGTAATACATAGGCTATTTGGACTGTGACTTGGACTCTGATTCATACCAGCAGCAGGACCCCAGGCAAGATACCTTGCCAAATTGTTACAGTACTTTTATATGCTATTTATATTTCTTTATATTTATTGCATTTCTGTTTATTCTTGCATGTGTAGTTTTCTTTCAATCATTACTATATATTAGATATGTTGACACACACATGACACTTAGTATCATAGAGGACAATCATTAGGCGTATGGGCTTTTAACCACTCTGGTAAACCGTAGTATATAGTTCGCACTACGGACGTGTGTCGCGCTGGTCGCTACCCCAGAGGTATGTCGATTTCTGTAGAGTCACGCTGGTCGCTACCCCAGAGGTATGTCGATTTCTGATATTCTAGATGGGTGTGTGAGTTGTGAGGCTTAGATCAAGTAGACTACCCTTGCCCATACGTCGAAAAGTTGTCCTCATTTGCATTCATATAGATTGTCTTGTACAGCGTACTTATCTATTTTCAAACCATATGCATGTTTAATGTATTCAAATTGGCTCGTATTTTCTGTATCTTGTTACGTCCATCTGAGGACCTGGTCCGCTGCCAGGTGTATCTGTTCTTGAGTATTTGCAGGAGCACAGATTTGGATGGTTGTATATGCTTAGTGGATGTCTTCTCTTCGAGCCGTGATCGATAGCTGGTATACTTATATTGGGTTTGATTGTGTTGTACTTATAATTGTATTTACTTTTCCCATTCGAGTTGGTAGTGGATTTGTTTCCATCCAACTATCATCCTAGATACTTCTTATTGAGATCTAGTTTCATAGATACTGTTTATTTATTTCTATATGATTTTGGTGGATGAGATTTAGATTTTACCCTGTGACTTGTATTACAGTTATACCACTTGTGGATTTGATATTCATATTACAGCGTACGTGGGGATTTTGTTTCCATATATTGGAGTTGCCATATCCATGTGGCTAGCATGCTTACGTGTCCTAGTCCTACGTATTTTTGGGACTGGGGCGTGACATGTACCTACGGGAGTCTCGTCGCTAGCACGTGGATCCATTACTCTGCATCCAAAGTAAACTATGAGAGGCGCACAAAGGAGTCAAGACAGGATGCAAGTCAAGAAATTATTTTGAAGTCGATATAGAGATCAAAAACGAATCAATCAAGTAGATGAGATCCTATAACTTATCCTAATTGTAGGCTTGCTCGGTCCCTTAGTTGAAACTGAAGCAATATAGTCGTAGACCTGCATGGACGACCATAAAAACTATGTAACGCCCCAGTCCCTAAATACCGAGGGACTAGCCACGTGGCAATGGCCAACAGCACACTCCAATGGTAAAAAATAATTTAATGGACCCGTTAGAGTGTACTTAAGCTGTAAAATAAATACAATGGTCTATAATACATGTCATAGTCTAATTCTAATCTCATCCACAGAAGGTAAACATAAATCAAATGTCAGACTAATCAATGAGAAATATAATCCAACAAGTCTTAATAAAATATCTTGGGGAACAACCCGAATATAATTTTAGTACAGTAATCCAAGAGACAGGAAAAAACTAGAAACATAAATAACTGAGTATACAAAGCAAATACTCAGGAGAAATTCTCTTGCACCACCTCGTCCTCTGGTGCTAGTACTGCTCCAGTGTATGCTCATGTCCCGTATACCTCAGGGTAGATCTCATCTACTACACCTGGGGACATAATCCGGATCCAGGTCCTCAGGGGACATAGCAAGGTACAATAAACACTCAAGCCAAATAAAATACAGCAAGTAAATATAAACAGATCCTTATGGCAAGCTATGTAACCAGCTAAATGAAATGCAAATGAGAGCATTACTAGTACTTAGGCTGAGACCACTATAAGCTCTGTGTCGGGGAGCCGGTAGCAACAATATCACGTAGTGGGCCAAGCTCTGGAACAGAGACTAAAGCATCGCAATAATAAATATATATGTATATAATCAGCCTGTAGCCCGTGTGTCTCTCCCCACCCAATATAATCACACGTCTCATATCCATGACGTCTCATGTCCATAACACGCAAGATCATGACCTCTAGCTAGTACAACGAGTCATAATAATATCTATGTATATGCAAGATCTATGTCACGAATCCTGTAAGCCTATACAGAATCACCATAAATACTCAGGAAAGATTATGTCTCATGAATAGTGTCAAGTGTCCTATGGTGTGACGTACTTGATAAAGCAAGCACGAAAATATAGGATCGTAATATCAACTCTCTAAGTGATGTTACACGACTCCGCGTACGGCGTCGACACATGAATATTATTCGGATGTTATGCAACGTCTCACGGTCCTAGGTTGAATATGTACATCTCAAGAGTATATATATATGTATAAAGAACTCAAGCACATAATATAACATGAACTACTCCAAGTTGGCAAGGTATACTTGCCTGGGGTTTGAACTCCTTCAATTGCTCCGGTAACAGCAAAATCTCCAGGAACGCCTCCGGATGCTGAAATAAATATTACCATCACTCTCAGAATATATAAAACAGCTAGGATTGACTACCCATAAGTCCAATTTGGACACAGGGACAGAATTGACAGTTTCTGGTCAAAGTGGGTCCACAGGTGGCCCACTTCGCACCAAAAAATGTGCCAGAGATAAAGTTCTCCAAATTCCTCAAACTTAGTGTCTATGAGTCCAGAATATGATATAAACCCAATGGAACGTCCAGAACTGAATTCTGATGAACCGATCACATAATCGTCCGTCAAGTGGAGCCGTAGGGCCCACGAAATGGGGTTTCATCAACGTTCTCAGAATCGAACCAAACTTGGGTCACAGGACCAGCATAATGGTAAGAATCTAATGGAGTAAGTTTTGTTGCGAAACGACAAGCACACGAAGTTACAGGGAGTGTCAGAACGGGCCGGTATGGAACATTTTCGACGGATACGCGTTGATTTCGGTGTGCACGCACATCCAAATCAACTTTCACAAAATCTCACATGTCCGCATTGATGATACGCACCTTTCAATATAATTCGCACACGACGAAGTCGTCTCGTTTAGCGGGACACACCATGTTTCAAGAAAATTCGGGTTTTAAAAATTAAATTTTTGGTCGACTTTACCTGCAAATAAAATACAACATACAGTAAATTAAAATAAACTAATTACAGGGGTTTAATCTCGATTATGTTGTCTAATTTACTGTTCAAACAGAATTTGAAAATATTAACTACGTTGGGAGTAAATCGGACATGAACATAGTGGTTCGAGACAGTTTCTAGAACCACAAAATATTTTTTTTTCCTGTTTTGCATCGCAATTTACGACCGACACAGGACGCGATACCCCAAACTAATTACATAGGGTTCGAGAGAGTCACGTGGTCTTCATATAGGATTTGACAGAAAGAAATTTGGATAACTGTACAGGGAGATACGAGACTGGGAAGGGGCATACCTCGCTGTTGTTCGTGGAAGGGGGCGGTTTCGCGGCGGCTTCGCGGGCGGCGGGCGGCGGTAGGCTGCGGCAGGCATCGATAGCCAGTGGCATCGTCTGGAGGTTGGAAAATACGAGAGGGTGGTCGTGAGGTATGTATATGTAAGGAATAGGGCTATTTTGTAGTTGAACGGGGGGGTCGCGGTTGCCGCGGGATCGCGGGTTGTGGGGGTGTGGGGGAGTGGGTTAGCGGGTCGGGTCGGGTCGGCGGGTTGGATCAGTTTCAGATCCGACCCATTAGAGTTGGTTCGGTTCAGTTGGGTTTAATTGGGTTTGGTTCGGTTCAGGTTGGTTCGGTATAGTTTATCCAAAAATAATGCTTTTAGCTATTAAAAAATAGTTTTTTTAGCCCAATAAATTCTAAAAAAATTACACAACAACCTATTATTAATTATACACTCAAAAATAATTTTATAATATTTTAATATTTAATATAATATACAAAAATATTAATCCTATGAAGAATATTTATTTTAAATAATTAAAAATCACAGAAAAATCCTAAAATTTTATTTTTAAATTTTTTAAAAAATTGGGTGTTTACACTAAGCCACTCACCGATTAAATTGAACGAGAGGATGTGAAATCCTTATACAACAGTCACTTCTTGGTTATGCGTCCTGAAATTGCAATAATTACTTGGTTAGCATCCTTCGATCTCTTTCCCTTTCGATTCGAAAAGAACGTGCAAGGGAGAAAAGCGAATCATGAAAACCAAGTCATCGAAAGAAAGATAAACCACAGAGCAACACAAAAGCAAAAAGCAAAACAACCAACAAAAACTCTTGGACTTATTTCAATAGAAGTCGTTCCATCAATTAGAAGGGTTCATTGCATTTTGTCCGTGTTGATTTGGCGGTAAGGTTTTCCCGAGACTCGATTATCAACCGAGTAAAAGTAACAAATATTCTATAAGTATCCGCTAGAAGCGGGGCATTATAATTTTTGCATCTTAACGTCCTGTCCTTATGGATCCAAAGTTCCGTCTGCATGTCGGCTTCCATCTTCTCTTTAAGTCTATGGAACCTAGTATCTGTAGGCAATGTCGTCTTAATCTTCTCCACTAGTAATGACTTAACTTCAAGATTCAACAACTGCCCACTCTGTCCTGGAAAAATAACCACTATTCGGAGCTCATGTAGGTCCGCTATTAGCTGGGGCTACATCGTCAAAAAATAAGTTATGGGATTTCTGCTGAGTGTGTATGCTACGACATTCGCCTTGCTCGGATGGTACTGCAAATCTATATCAAAATCGACCATCAACTCTAACCAACGTCTCTGCCTCATTTTGAGCTCTTTCTGATTATAGACATACTTCAGACTCTTGTGATCAGTGAAGATTTTTACCTTCTCTCCGTAAAGATAGTGCCTCCAGATCTTTAATGCAAATATTATCGCAACTAGCTCGAGATCGTGCGTCGGGTAGTTCTTCTCATGAACCTTCAGCTACCTTGATGCATAAGTGATAACTTTTTCATGTTGCATCAAAACGCAGCCTAGTCTACTGCCTGACGTATCACTATAAACAACGAACCCTCCCGATCCTGAAGGAAGAGTCAAGATCGGTGTTGTCGTCAATCGTCTCTTCAACTCCTCAAAGGCCTTTTGGCAATCTTTTATCCATGCAAACTTCTGGTCCTTACGTGTCAACCGCGCCATAGGCTCCATAATTCTTGAGAAGTTCTCCACGAACCTTCGATAGTATCCAGCATGTAGTGCCTCAAATCTCGACCCGACCGGGATGCGCACTATGTAATTGGGCTTGTGGCTAGTCTGTCTGATTCATAGTTTGGAGTTTAGATCTTCGGCATCCTCTTGCCATAGAGGAAATGTGATGATCCTTTCCAAACTAATGCATAGGTCTCTATTGAAACAAGTCTAATAGTTTTCGTGCTTTGTTGCTTGGTTTTCTTGATGTCGCTTTGCTTGGGTTTTGCTGTTGGCTTTCTCGTTTGGATCTTTGATTCTTGGGGAGTTCGGGAAGAATGATAGGCAAAGGATTCTAACTTGGTGCTCGTGCTATTTCAGGTCCGTGTGTCACGACCCGCACCCGAATTTTGGGGCACGAGTACGTGGGTACGTCCAGCCTATGCCGCAGCATCGGCGGTAGAACACTGTCAAGATCATGATACTATAAACAATATCACACGAGCATCCAACTCCATAAGGAGACACAGATAGCACAATATAATATGAACAACATACTCAATCACATAACTACAGCACGATAAGATATCAAAGAAATAAATAAAATGCAACACAAGTCTAGATAGAAATAATCTAACTCAACAATAAAATCCAAGTCTCAACAAAGTATGCCGGAGACAAATCCGGTACCATAAACTGCTAAAAGAAACTAACTAGATAACTAGTAATTCCGGCTAGACCTCCCGGAATCACAACTGAACTACCAGGTCCAAGTCTACAGCTACTCTCCCTGTGGTCCATAAAATGTCGGACACCAGTCCTCTAAGACATAGTCTGGAAAAATATTTTCAGTCAGGATAGAGCAAAGTATATCTCAAATAACAGTTCCATTTAATTGATAAGGACTATAAAACAATAAACAGATGATGCTATATACTGAGAGAGAAGACAATGAATAAATGCAATGGCAAAAATAAAGAAACAGGCAATATAGGCAAAATGGTACAGCCAGTGCATATATGAAATGAAGAGAACGAGATACAATATCATATACGGGTGATGTAGTATAGGATCTAAAATAGAGAACTGTAACTATTCTAAGTGTTTGAAATAGTAGCTTCGATATGTGATCGGCTTGGGAACATGTACGAGAGCTATATGGCCTGGCTAATCATACGTGAGGTGTATGATTAACACTAACATTATTCTATACTTGTACAATATGGATTTGATCATATTTCTCACTAACTACTTTCCGCCCCCAACTAGTACAGTGGATCCAACCATGACACGTCACAATACACGAGCAATATCCAATATATCATGTACAAGGTCTAAATATCAATATCATGTACAATGTCAATACGATAACCAATGTAACATCTCATGACTACAGATCCAATCTATATACTAGTCCGTGTAGCACAGTGTCAAGAATCAGATGTAATATTTCTAGATACTGGAATTATAGAAATTATCAAATAATTGGAAATTATCAGAGAATGTACTCGCCTTGGGTCCTTAGCTGGTAATACCAATGTCATGTTCCAGAGTATCGTCTGAATGATCCAACAGTCCTATAGACATATCATAAAATATAATATTTGCATCAGACGTTACACTAACACACAATCATAAATACATTGAACTCAGGGGCTACGCTAGGTATGACACTGGTCAACTAGGGTCAAGTGCGCGTCTAATTGTACGGGTATCGCGTCTGTTATTGCGGTGCAAGACAGACAGACCGTATTAATACGGGTCTTGCCAATACGTGAGTGTATATATGGCAGTATTCTAATAATTTACAGGGTTACAGGTCAATGTAAATACGGGGTATCCGTAATTATACTTGGGTCACCTAGTACATTTATAATTATGCATATTATCAATTATCACGTATCACTAATTAAATATATATATATGTGTATACCAAATAATTACATACAAAATATGTATATGTGTATATACACTAATAGAATTTTATACTATATATATATATATATATATATATATATATATATATATATATATATATATATATATATATATATATATATATATATATATATATATATATTTATATATATATACATACCACATATTTATATATATATAACAACCAATATTTATATGTATACAAAAGAATACATATACTGAATATATATATATATATATATATATATATATATACATATACCAAGTAAAAATATACATATACTATATTTATATATATATGTACCAATTGAATGCATATACCATATACATGTAGATATGTATATATATATACCAATACATACATGCTAACATATACATATGCTATATATATATATATATATATATATATATATATATATATATATATATATATATATACTAAATACGTATTTACTAAACATATACTATATTTATATACCAATTATATATATACCCATCAAATACGTACACGCGTACGTGTACGCGAGGGGGAGAATGCGAACCTGTGCGCGTGCACGAGATCGACGATGACCACGGTATCCACGACGATGACGACGACGAAGGCGACGACGAAGACGAAGATGACAATGACGACGACGACGATGATGACGAAGGTGGTGATGCTGGTGGAGGAGGTTGGTGGTACGGGGTGGTGATGCTGGTGGTACGGGGTGGTGGTGTAGGGTGGCACTGGTGGTGTAGGGTGGTGGTACTAGTGGTGTAAGGTGGTGGAGAGTCCAGGCGGGGGAGGCGAGGCTGAGGGGGAGGCTCGGGATGGTTCAGGTGATGGTGTAGAGTGGTGGTGTAATTGAGGTGGTGATTCTGATGATGGTGGTGGTACTGCCGGAGGGGAGTTGGCCGGTGGGGAGGTTTGGCCGCCAGGGTCTAGTCGAGCGGAGGTGAACGGGGTGGTGAAAGAGATGTACAGCGGGGTGGTTCAATGGCAGCAACAGCCGGGGAAGAAGGCTGCGGGCTCGCCGGGGTGATGCTGGAGGGAGGGGGCTGGTGGTACGGGATCGGGTAAGGCGGAGGGAGAATAAGGAGTGGCCGGATGGGTGACCGAAGCTTGGCCGGAGAAGATGTTCTCCTTGGCTTTCTTTTCTCTTTTCTTTTTTTTTAAAAGAAGGAGGAGAAAAGTTAAGAAGAAGAAGAAGAAGAAGAAGAAGAAGAAGAGAATGGAAAAAAATGCTACGTCGGAGAAGGAGGGAGGAGAGAGAAAGGGGTGGGGTTTTCTAGGTTTGGGGATTAGGGCATGCTCTTGGGAAGGGTGTGAGGAGACATTAAATAGGGGATGTGATGTAGAGTGTGTGGTGATGATGAGCCCCATTTTGAATGGGTAGGTTGGGTTGACTAGTCAAAGAATTAGGGCTTCTCTATTTGGCTTGAACTAATGGGGTGTTGACAGTTAATGCAATATTTGCAAATAAACCCCTTAAATTTGGGTATTTGCATAAACACATAAAATAATGAAAAATTGGTGGGCGATTTGGTGTTTGATATTTTGTAGGGTAAGGGGGTATTGTGTATTTTGCATGGGCTTAATTAATGGGGTATTTGGATTAAATTGGGATTAAAATGGGATTAGTCAAAGTTGGTATCCCCAATTTAATTAAAGAATAAATGTAAGTGGTAATTAAAGGTACATGGGACTAAAATTAAGTGGGATAGAATTGTCATGAATGAAAAAGACTCAGAACAGAATATTACCCTAATTTTGGTTGCACAAAATGGTCGAGATTGTGTCTCCAATTTTGATTGGAACGCACAACGATACAAAGTTAGATTTTATTTAGAATTAAAATAAACGTCCGTGACGAATATTGTACGACTAAAATAAAATACAAGAGAGCATAATTATGAGTTACACAAAGGTCATGAAAGATGTAGCCTTGGTGTCAGTCTTGGACCCTTTAATTGGTCCGGCTAAACGGGTTGAGTTGGTGTCTCAAAATTGATGGCAACGACACAGGTGCGCGACACAAGATTAAATAATGGATTTCGGATACGGGAAGTTGTGCAATTAAATTAGAGCACAAAGGATTATGATTTTGAGTGACAGAAAATTCCAGCGCCTAAGTTGGCGTGTCAAGTCTAGAATGCAATAACTTGTTGGAAATTATGAGCTAATGTTGGGCTCCGAATATTGCAACAACGGTAGGGTGTATCAATTAAATAAAATTACGGTAATTAATTTCAACCTCAAATAATTAAATCCTGAATAATACAAATTAAATTCCTAACCCTATAATTCGGTCAGGGGTCCATCTAGTAGGCTTCTAGGTCAAGTCTACTAGCTCAAACATTAAGAACATTGTATATATATATATATATATATATATATATATATATATATATATATATATATATATATATATATATATATATATATATATATATACACATATCATGCAATTATTTAAAATAACTACACACAATATTAATAATATATAAAAAGTTAAAAATACCCCTATTTTTAGAATATGGTAGTGACACCGCGTAACTGACGTTTGATCGTCGCTAGGCAGGACTCCTTCTTTCAGCATTTTTCCTTAACCAATGAGTGGTTCGGACCCTTCTTTCCTACTTCTTCACGTCCACATCTCTAATGTTTCAAACGTTCAATCGATGATGCCCGGTTGAACGCCTAGGAAATCCTTAGCCACAATGCTTGCCAGCCACTAAGAAAGGAACATGGGATTGTAGACTAACTTATTATATGCTTACACACCTTATGAACACGAGCTTCTTTATAAAGGAATTGGTTATTGGTTGGTTGCGGCCTGGTGCCTCGGATAGAGATTGGACTCACAGGATACCAAAATTGAAACACAGCTTGAGAAAATATGAACGGTTGCATAAGTATATATATTGCTGCTTTACTTCTTCTGTTCATTTCATGCATTGTATGATATATGAATTGTTCATGCATTTGCATGGTCTGAGATAACTTGTGCACAAGGTTTGGAATTTCCTTAAAATAGTTTTCTGGGGCACTGGAACCGTATCGACCCGGGGGAAATATTTGATCGTGTTAGTCGCGATACATTACGGGACCTTCAACAGGGCTTGCTACCCGGGATGATAGGACGCGCCGCAATGCTTGGATAAGTCCCTAAAGTGTCGATCACACCAATGACCGCATAGAATAGAACACATGCTAATTTATTGTCTTGTGCAGATGGTAAGTAAACTTGTGTTTCGTTGCAGTGAAGGCGTGCATCGGTTGAGTAAGCAATCGATGTACTTGATGGTTTAAATGTTATTTTCATTCCTATTAAAACATGAAACTGATATGAATTGAATTCACTTACTTCTCTATAGAAAGATCATCTTAATGCATGCTCACCCCTAATAAGCTAGTATCGATTTAGTCGAGTGGGTTCATCCCGCTCACCAGTACAGTTGAGTACTAACCCACGTTGTGGGCAACTATTTCAGGCACTCAGGCGGTATAACGCTAGTGGATAGACGAGAAGGCGTTAGAAGCCCTTCTATTTTGAAGTATAGTTAGAGTTAGTTCATTTTGGAGGCGAGGACTTTCAATCTATACAATGGCGTAATATATGAACGACGTGGACTATCTGATGGAGCGCGCCCTGACTTTTGAGTTTTCTTTTGTAATGCAAACCAATGTAGCCGAGAGGTGCATCAAATATAAAATCTATGTAAATTACTCTGAATTATCAATAAAAAGCATGTTTCTTCCTATACTTTTGTTCAACTATCTGTGAATGTATTTTCTAACTTGTGTTTCAAAATGAGTTCCTATCACTACACGTTCTTGTCTAGTGCGAGCGCAACTCCAGGCTCGCACGACATCACGCCCCAGCGAGGACGATCGGTTCCGCAAAGGATCCAGCGAGGAAGATTGACCCTTTTGGGATCGGGGCGTAACATTGGTATCAGAGCACGTCTTCACTTCCTTGGGATTTCAAAAGATAATATAGGAGTTTGATGCGCCTCTTAATTGAGTTGCATTCGGCATCCGCTGCATGAGATGAATCGCCTATACAATGAGCCCATAGATAAAAATTTATCGTTTTTGGAGTATTGATAAGCTGTCACGCCCCGATCTCCCGCAGGCAATCGGCCGTTCCCGCTAGGCGGGAATCACCCTCGCCAGCGCTCCCGCGGAACGATCGCTTAACCCATCCGGGAATGATGCCGCACGAGCGTGATCCACGCCTGTGCAAGGCCATGGTTCATTGGCTGGAGGCAAGAGTTCTAAGCCACAGAGTCATACAGATTGTCCGAGTGCAGCGGAGTTTAGGAACGCATAGCGATCGGTAACAGGTTCACTGAGTCGACAATATAGCGGAAGCATCGAAACAAGTAAAGTAATCTCTTTATTGATATGAAACATGTATTACAGGCGACGTATAGCCGAGATTACAAGTCGCTCAAGCCTCTCTCTCTGAAATAGTAAAAGCGTGCCAAGTGGCTACAACTGTGGAATGATTGTACAGGCGATGGTCAGGCGAGTTCGGGCTATGTTCACAACATTATGTCTTGTATATGTGCTTCAGTCCCGGACGCACCGTTGCAAGGCTTCAGAGGGAACTCCTGGCCTTAGCACGCACGAAGGAGGTTTTCCGCACCGCACGAGGTTCTTCCGCACCCTGCATACAAACTGATGGATTATCAGTACATTGAATGCACTGGTGGGGAAGCTACTCGCCCGCTCGACATATCCAAACACGTAATACAGGTTCCGTGCACAACTATTAAGTTGTCTTTCTAGTTGCCTTAGGATCAGTTTTATGCAAACATTGAACAGCTTAACGTGTCGGGCAATGCGCCGTACGATGTTAGAGGAAACACGGCGAGACTTACCAACTTACCATTTCCTTCCCTGTCTAAGGCAAACATTGAGGCAAACATGTTAATTCAAGTAGGAGCATTTATAAGCATTCAGGAGGCATAACGTATGCAAACACGAGTACTTATTCTAAGATCGTTCAGGTGTTCAGTTAATTGTTTCATGCCATACAGTATCTCGCACGCGGATAGCCGCTAAGCGAGGATGAATTGTTTATCCTTCGTTTAAGTTTTTCTTTCGTTTACAAGCAAGCATGCAACAAGTTAAATACAAGGCGATCACTGGCGTATGCCATAATGGACGGTATAGTCTTTGACGAGATGGTTTGCAACGAAGTACAAGAGGCGCTGCAAACCACTCCGCCGAACAAGAGACTATTTAGTCTTTGACGAGAATGGTGTGCAACAAGTACAAGGGGCGCTGCAAGCCATTCCGCCGAACAAGAGACTAAGAACAATTGTCTCGCCCGGACCGGGTCGATGCCAGTGCCCCAGCATCGCCCGCGAGACCGTTACCCTGTGCACTGGTTGTCCATGATCGAACGGGGCCTTAGTTGGGGCAACAAGAGTACAAGACAAGAGTACAAGACAAGAGGCAAGCTGTTGAGGCAACAATAGTACAAGACAAGATGCTTTGCCTTGATGCAATTCTCCTTGGGCGGAGATTGCCTTAGTGACCTAGCGGTCCCGAATACTTGCAGGTTCGTTCAGGCACGGAATGACTACGTAATAGTCTTCCGGGATTTGGATGAAAACATGGCAACATTACAAGCAGACAAGCATGCGTTTCTAAGGAACATAAGCAGGCACGTTTGGCTCGGGCCCAAAGGTAAGCCGAGAGATGAAACCGTTAAGGGACTTAGCATGTGAGGGTCTGAACATATATAAGCAGTATTTTATTTTTCATGTTCTAGCATAGCAATACAGGTTGGGATTATTCCCTTAGCTAGGTGCATTGGATTTATTAGCATGCAGGGGTGAATCACCTAGCGACTAGCATAAACATTCCAGATTTTATGTGTGCTGGCTAAGCAAAGACAAGTTCACCGTAGCCACCCACCTTAGCGATGATTCGCCTCGGTAGAGCGATACGTCTGAGCGAGCCTTTGAAAGTCCAAGCCGGATTTCTTTAGGGACAAGTCTGGATATCCTTTGCTTCTTGATCGAGGCAAAGCAGGTCGGGACAGCTGCACGATTGCCGTTTGAGACGGCAGTCCGCTTGAGCGGAACAGGGTGTTACATCCTACCCAACTTAGAAAAAGTCTCTTCCTCGAGACTTACTAAGGACAAGCAGAAATCTAGGGTTGAGGCAATCCTAGACAAGTCGTTTGTACTTGTTCATTTGGATCTTCACTTGCACAAGCTTCGAAATCAGCATATCGCTTAGACTGGATCGTGCGCACTTTCGAAGTGCACTTCTAGCGTGAACACGTCAACCAGCTCAGTGATAGCGAAGTCTTAGTACTCGAGTTTTACCTTTTCTTAAGTCTTGGATGGTGTACTAGTTCAAGGCGTCCCTCGAATAGATACATTCAACCAAACTTAGGGTTAGTAAAAATCGGACAAGCTACTAGCGATACTCTCGAAGGGTCCGCACAGGTTGGCACAAAGGCCACTCACAGCATACAACCAGACAAGCAAGCATAACATTCAAAACGCATTTTGAAAGTATTTAGACTTATTGTTGGAACATCCCATCGAGGCATTGAGAGAGAGCGTGCACATAACCCACGAACGAGCTTTCAAAACAGAGATATCGAATCGAAGTCCAAAGGCGTAGAAGCCAGGCTCTGATACCAACCTGTCACGCCCCGATCTCCCGCAGGCAATCGGCCGTTCCCGCTAGGCGGGAATCACCCTCGCCAGCGCTCCCGCGGAACGATCGCTTAACCCATCCGGGCGTGATGCCGCACGAGCGTGATCCACGCCCGTGCAAGGCTATGGTTCATTGGCTGGCGGCAAGAGTTCTAAGCCACAGAGTCATACAGATTGTCCGAGTGCAGCGGAGTTTAGGAACGCATAGCGATCGGTAACAGGTTCACTGAGTCGACAATATAGCGGAAGCATCGAAACAAGTAAAGTAATCTCTTTATTGATATGAAACATGTATTACAGGCGGCGTATAGCCGAGATTACAAGTCGCTCAAGCCTCTCTCTCTGAAACAGTAAAAGCGTGCCAAGTGGCTACAACTGTGGAATGATTGTACAGGCGATGGTCAGGCGAGTTCGGGCTATGTTCACAATATTATGTCTTGAATATGTGCTTCAGTCCCGGACGCACCGTTGTAAGGCTTCAGAGGGAACTCCTGGCCTTAGCACGCACGAAGGAGGCGTCCGCACCGCACGAGGTTCTCCCGCACCCTGCATACAAACTGATGGATTATCAGTACATTGAATGCACTGGTGGGGAAGCTACTCGCCCGCTCGACAAATCCAAAAACGTAATACAGGTTCCGTGCACAACTATTAAGTTGTCTTTCTAGTTGCCTTAGGATCAGTTTCATGCAAACATTGAACAGCTTAACGTGTCGGGCAATGCGCCGTGCGATGTTAGAGGAAACACGGCGAGACTTACCAACTTACCATTTCCTTCCCTGTCCAAGGCAAACATTGAGGCAAACATGTTAATTCAAGTAGGAGCATTTATAAGCATTCAGGAGGCATAACGTATGCAAACACGAGTACTTATTCCAAGATCGTTCAGGTGTTTAGTTAATTGTTTCATGCCATACAGTATCTCGCACGCGGATAGCCGCTAAGCGAGGATGAATTGTTTATCCTTCGTTTAAGTTTTTCTTTCGTTTACAAGCAAGCATGCAACAAGTTAAATACAAGGCGATCACTGGCGTATGCCATAATGGACGGTATAGTCTTTGACGAGATGGTTTGTAACGAAGTACAAGAGGCGCTGCAAACCACTCCGCCGAACAAGAGACTATTTAGTCTTTGACGAGAATGGTGTACAACAAGTACAAGGGGCGCTGCAAGCCATTCCGCCGAACAAGAGACTAAGAACAATTGTCTCGCCCGGACCGGGTCGATGCCAGTGCCCCAGCATCGCCCGCGAGACCGTTACCCTGTGCACTGGTTGTCCATGATCGAATGGGGCCTTGGTTGGGGCAACAAGAGTACAAGACAAGAGTACAAGACAAGAGGCAAGCTGTTGAGGCAACAATAGTACAAGACAAGATGCTTTGCCTTGATGCAATTCTCCTTGGGCGAAGATTGCCTTAGTGACCTAGCGGTCCCGAATACTTGCAGGTTCGTTCAGGCACGGAACGACTACGTAATAGTCTTCCGGGATTTGGATGAAAACATGGCAACATTACAAGCAGACAAGCATGCGTTTCTAAGGAACATAAGCAGGCACGTTTGGCTCGGGCCCGAAGGTAAGCCGAGAGATGAAACCGTTAAGGGACTTAGCATGTGAGGGTCTGAACATATATAAGCAGTATTTCATTTTCCATGTTCTAGCATAGCAATACAGGTTGGGATTATTCTCTTAGCTAGGTGCGTTGGATTTATTAGCATGCAGGGGTGAATCACCTAGCGACTAGCATAAATATTCCAAATTTTATGTGTGCTGGCTAAGCAAAGACAAGTTCACCGTAGCCACCCACCTTAGCGATGATTCGCCTCGGTAGAGCGATACGTCTGAGCGAGCCTTTGAAAGTCCAAGCCGGATTCCTTTAGGGACAAGTCTGGATATCCTTTGCTTCTTGATCGAGGCAAAGCAGGTCGGGATAGCTGCACGATTGCCGTTTGAGATGGCAGTCCGCTTGAGCGGAACAGGGTGTTACATAAGCTACTCTCTTTTGTAGCAATGACTAAGAAAAATACTGCTGCCGCAAGCAGTGCTCAGCCCATTCAGAGTAATCCGGCAAGTTCTGGAGAATCAGGAGGAGCGGGTTCTATCAATATGACTGAACGGCTTATGCATCTCATGGAGGTACAGCAACAATAATCCGCTACTCAACAGGCGCAAATTCAGGCACATTTCACTGCTCAGCAGAAGCAGATGGATACCATGAGGCAACTGATCTGCATCCTTGGTACCCAGCAACGGAGGAGCCACAATGACGTCTGTCATGCTACCGGCTGTGGCGGTGGAAGACGAGTCAGAAGAAACCCAGCCTCCCGCTAGAAATACCTACAGAGCGACGGAGTTTACCAAAATGCATCCACTATCGTTCAACGGGCCAGCAGAACCGGACGTGGTGATGGGATGGATTGCAAAACTGGAGGAACTCTTTAACTTGGTTGGCATTAAGGGGTCCAAGCGAGTTGCTTGTGCCTCGGTGCACCTGGAACTACGGGCACATGATTGGTGGGAAGCCACTAAGCAAGGGATTTATGATGCCAATCTCAACTTCAAGATCACCTAGGAGATATTCAAATATGCCTTTATTGAACAATATATCCCAAGGGCCGTGCGGCAACAGAAAAAAGATGACTTCGGTAATCTGGTACAAGGAAGTATGTCTGTAGATGATTATGATTTAGTGTTCGCTAGACTTGTCAAGTTTTTTGGACAGTTCTTGCCTAACCAGCAGGCGTGGTGCTACCATTTTCAGAAAGGTTTAAATGACGAGCTGCGTAGGGACATTATAAATCAGAAATGTCAAACCTACAGGGAATGTTATGAAGTCGCCCTGAATAGCGAACGAATCTTTGGCGCAATCCATAAAAGGTCAATGTGCAGACCCCCCGTACCAATTACAACAAGAGACCTCATAAAATGGGAGGGTCTGGAGCACCAAAGCGTCCGTACACATCCGAGCAAAGGGGTATACCCCAGGCACCGTACTGTCATAGATGCGGCAAATTGGGGCATCAGGTGAATGAGTGTCGAGTTATTGGATGCTTCAAATATGGTCATTTGGACCATAAAGCTTTTGACTGTCGAGACCCTAGACCAATCGTCAGGCCGCAGATGAATCAGAACAACGGGAATCAGAATAAGGGGCCTCCAGCAAACGACGCCAATGTTGTACCAGTGAACCCATAACGCCAGGGTGCTTAAGGCCGAGTCTATGAACTGACTCGGGATGAGGCATCCGTCTCCGACATTGTTGTGACAGGTACCTTACTTTTTCGAGAATTGCCCGCTAGAGTCTTATTCGATTCAGGTGCTACGCATAGTTTTATATCTGCTGATTTTATTATTGAGAATAAATTAGCTTCTACTCCATTAAATATGAACATTTGTGTAAGTACCCCTTCGGGAGTCGACATGCCCGCCCATGCGATCTATAGGGATGGTTATATTTGCATCAGAGAAAGGAAGCTTTCCTTAGATGTCATTGTGCTAGACATTAAGGATTATGATATTATTCTCGGAATGGACTAGTTGGGTGCTTGCCATGCAATAATCGAGTGCGCGAAGAAGCGAGTCGTATTTCGTCTACCCGGCGAGGCAGACTTCTACTATTCATGCAGCGCTGCACCGAAGACGACAATGGTGATATCAGCAATTTCGGCTAGGCGTATGTTGCATTCGGGCTGTGAATGGTACTTAGCCTTCGTTTGAGATACCCGACAGGAAAGTGCAGATGCAGCCCAGGCTGAAGTCATAGCAGATTTCCTCGACGTATACCCAGACGAGCTGCCTGGAATGCCTCCTGATCAAGAGATCGAATTATCCATTGACACCTTTTCGGATTCACGACCGATATCAAAGGCACCTTATCGAATAGCCCCAGCAGAGCAAAAGGAACTGAAAGTACAGTTGCAAGACCTGTTGGACCGAGGATACATTCGCTCAAGCATTTCTGCATGGGGAGCTCCGGTGCTGTTCGTGAAGAAAAAGGACGGATCCATGCGGCTGTGCATTGACTACCGAGAACTGAATAAGGCTACCGTGCGGAACCAGTACCCATTGTCAAGGATAGATGACATATTTGATCAATTGCAAGGTGCAACAGTTTTCTCTAAAATTGATCTCAAATCAGGCTATCACCAGCTGAAAATCAAATCCGATGATGTGCCCAAATCAGCATTCAGAACCCGATACAGACACTATAAATTTCTTATAATGTCGTTCGGCTTGATGAATGCCCCTGCAAATTTTATGGATCTGATAAACCACGTGTTTCGGCCGTTTATGGACAAGTTTATAGTCGTGTTTATTGACGACATACTAATCTATTTCAAGAATGAGGAGGAGCACAAGGAACACCTGAAGATCATGCTGCAAACATTACGAGAGCATCAGTTGTTCGTAAAGCTCAGCAAGTATGAGTTCTGGTTGAACAGCGTGGCATTCCTTGGACATGTCGTCTCGGCAGAAGGCGTCGCCGTAGACCCAAAGAAGATAGAGGCGGTGGTGGACTGGAAGCAACCTACATCAGCCAGTGAAGTTCGAGCTTTCTGGGCCTAGCGGAATACTACCGTAGGTTCGTGAAAGATTTCTCTAAATTGGCCTCGCCTTTGACTCACCTTACTCACAAAGGGATTGTATACGAGTGGGGTGATAACTGCGAAGCTAGCTTTTAGGAACTTAAGCAACGGCTCATTTCAGATCTAATTTTTGCACTTTTGGATGGGGTAGAAGAGTTTTAGATATATAGCGGTACTTCGGGACTCGGCTTGGGGTGTATTCTCATGCAAAGGGATAAGGTAATATCGTACGCCTCCAGACAACTGAAGTCGCAAGAGAAAAACTACCCGACACATGACTTGGAATTGGCGGCAATTATGTTTGCATTAAAGTTGTGGTGGCATTATCTTTATGGTGTTGCTTATAAAATCTATACAGACCACAAGAGCCTCAAGTATCTATTCACCCAACGGGAACTGAACCTCCGACAGCGGCGCTGGCTAGAACTGATAAAGGACTATGACCTCACGATCGCATATACGCCGGGCAAGGGAAATGTCATTGCTGATGCTCTGAGTCGGAAGCACGTGGGCTCGTTATATATAAACAACCATCTACATCAGAATCTAGAGGCGATGGGCATCGAGTTTCGAGTTTGGCATCAAGGAGTGCAGCTGGCACCACTCCATCTTGAACCGAGTTTACGTGATAGAATCAAATCTGCTCAGACGGATGATCAGTTCCTAACGAAGGTACGTAGGATGATCTCGGCAGGGAAGGCGTCTGACTTTGTAGCAGGCAAAGATAGGGCCTTACAGATGAAAGAAAGAGTATGTGTTCCTAGTGACACAGTACTCCGGAGGAAAATTATGACAGAGGCACACTATACGAAGTATTTCTTGCATCCGGGGAGCATCAAGATGTATATGGACTTACGCAGGACCTTCTGGTGGCACGGTATAAAATAGGATATGGCGACCTTTGTGTCACAGTGCATGGCCTGTCAACAGGTAAAAGCTGAACATCAGAGGCCCAGCGGGGAGCTGCAGAACCTCGTTATTCCCGAGTAGAAATGGGACAGCATCGCTATGGATTTTATTATGGAATATCCAAAGACGCCATGGAGACATGATGCAATTTGGGTCATAGTTGATCGTTTGACCAAATATGCCCACTTCCTCCCTATAAAAGTTACTTGGAGCGTCGATCGGTTAGCACAGATTTACATTGACGAGATTGTTCGATTACACGGAGTACCTACCTCAATCGTCTCTGACCGTGACGAACGTTTCTTATCTAATATTTGGACTAGCCTATAGTGTGATATAAGAACCAAGCTAAATTTTAGTACCGTATACCACCCCAGACTGACGGACAGACAGAAACGATAAATCAGATACTTAAAGATATGTTGCGGCTGTGTGCAATTGATTTGAAGACTAGTTGGGGCACGCACCTTCCGTTGGTGGAGTTCGCGTACAATAACAATTACCAATCGAGCATCCAGATGGCACCGTATGAAGCACTCTATAGGCACAAGTGTCGATCTCCAATATGTTAGGACGAAGTCGGGGAGCGGCAGGTACTCGAGCCAGAGCTGGTGGAGCAGAAAGTTGAGAAAGTTCGCTTGATTCGAGAAAGACTCCGCACTGCACAGAGTCGACAGAAGAGCTATGCCGATGTTCATCGTAGACCTTTGGAGTTTATGGTCGGAGAACATGTCTTCTTGAAAGTAAAACTGATGCGTGGGGTGATGCATTTTGGTGTTAAAGGCAAAATGAGTCCCTGGTTTGTTGGCCCCTTTGAGATACTGGAACGAGTGGCAGTTGTGGCATACCGGATTGCACTACCTCCCTCCTTGGCTGAAGTACATGATGTCTTCCATGTCTCTTAACTTCGGAAGTATGTGCATGATCTGAGTCATATGATTAGCTTTGAACAATTGGAACTGCGCACGGACTTATCGTATTTAGAAGAACCCGTGCAGATTTTGGATCGCAAGGAGAAAGTGCTTCGAAATCGTACGATATCCTTGGTTCGCATGCTGTGGCGGAACCATTCAGTTGGAGAATCAACTTGGGAGATAGAGTCGGAGATAAAGGAGAAGTATCCTTCATTGTTCGTTTAGTCGGAGGTAAGGCCTTGTTCTTAAGTTTCGGGATAAAACTTTTTCTTAGTGGTATATTATGTAGTGCCTCAAATCCCGATCCGACCGGGATGCGCACTATGTAATTGGGCTTGTGGCTAGTATGTCTGAGTTGTAGTTTGGAGTTTAGATCTTCGGCATCCTCTTCCCACGGACGAAATGCGATGATCATTTCCAAACTAATGGATAGGCCTCTATTGAAACACGTCCAATAGTTTTTGTGCTTTGTTGCTTAGTTTTCTTGATGTCGCTTTAGGATTTTGATTTGGTGTTACTTTTAATTTGCTTGGTTTTCGCTGTTGGCTTTCTCGTTTGGAGCTTTGATTCTTAGAGTGTTCGGGAGGAAGGATAGGCAAAGGATTCTAACTCGGTGTTCGTGCTATTTTAGGTCAGCGTAACTAACGTTTGATCGTCGCTAGGCAGGACTCCTTCTTTCAGCATTTTTCCTTAACCAGTGAGTGGTTCAGACCCTTCTTTCCTACTTTTTCATGTCCACATCTCTAATGTTTCAAACGTTCAATCGATGATGCCCGGTTGAACGCCTAAGAAATCCTTAGCCACAATGCTTGCCAGCCACTAAGAAAGAAACATAGAATTGTAGACTAACTTATTATATGCTTGCACACCTTATGAACACGAGCTTCTTTATAAAGGAATTGGTTATTGGTTGGTTGCGGCCTGGTGCCTCGGATAGAGTTTGGACCCACGGGATACCAAAATCGAAATACGGCTTGAGAAAATATGAACTGTTGCATAAGTATATATATTGCTGCTTTACTTCTTCTGTTTATTTCATGCATTGTATGATATATGAATTATTCATGCATTTGCATGGTCTGGGAAAACTTGTGCACATGGTTTGGTATTTCCTCAAAATGGTATTCCGAGGCACTGAAATCGTATCGACCCGGGGAGAATATTTGATCGTGCTAGTCACGATGCATTGCGGGACCTTCAGCAGGGCTTGCTACCCTGGCTGACAGGGCGCGCCGCAATGCTTGGATAAGTCCCTAAGATGTCGACCACACCAATGACCGCATAGAATAGAACACATGCTAATTTATTGTCTTGTGCAGATGGTAAGTAAACTTGTGTTTTATTGCAGTGAAGGCGTGCTTCGGTTGAGTAAGCAACCGATGCACTTGATGGTTTAAATATTATTTTCATTCCTATCAAAATATGAAACTGATATGAATTGAATTCACTTACTTCTCTATAGAAAGATCATCTTAATGCATGCTTACCCCTAATAAGCTAGTGTCGATTTAGTCGAGTGGGTTCATCCCGCTCACCAGTTTAACTGAGTACTGACCCACGTTGTGGGCAACTATTTCAGGCACTCAGGTGGTGCAACGCTAGTGGATAGATGAGAAGGTATTATAAGCCCTTCTATTTTGAAGTATAGTTGGAGTCAGTTCATTTTGGAGGCGTGTACTTTCAATCTATACAAGGGCATAATATATGAATGACGTGGACTATCTAATGGAGCGTGCCCTGCCTTTTGATTTTCCTTTTGTAATGCAAACCAATGTAGCTGAGAGGCGAATCAAATATAAACTCTATGTAAATTACTCTAAATTATCAATGAAAAGCATGTTTCTTTCTATACTTGTGTTCAACTATCTGTGAATGTGTTTTCTAACTTGTGTTTCAAAATGGGTTCCTATCACTACACGTTCTTGCCTTGTGCGAGCGCAACTCCAGGCTCGCATGGTATTACGCCATAGCAAGGACGATCGGTTCCGTAAAGGATCCAGCGAGGACGATTGAACCTTTCGCGATCGGGGCATGACACAGCAAGTCCGAGAAAACTTCTCACCTCCACAACTGATGTAAGTGTGGGCCAAGTTTCTATTGCAGCAACCTTCTCTGGATCAACTGAAAGTCCTTCTCCCGAGATGATATATCCCAGGAAAGGCACCATATCCAGACAAAACTTACAATTGCTGAGTTTGGCGTACAACTTCTCATGTCTCAGCGTCTCTATCATGATTCCGAGATACTCCTCGTGCTCTTCGTGGCACTTGGAGTATATCAAGATGTCATCAATAAACACAACCACAAAATTGTCCAAGAATTGATAAAAAAATATGTTCATCAAACTCATGAACACAACTGGCGTGTTGGTTAAACCAAACAGCATAACTAAGAACTCATAATGTTCGTACTTGGTCCTGAAGGCTGTCTTTGGTATATCCTCTCTCCGTACTCTAGTCTGATGATAACCGGATCTAAGATCGATCTTTGAGAATACATGAGCAACACTCAACTGATCGAATAGATCATAAATACGCGGCAAGGAATACTGGTTCTTGATAGTTACGATGTTTAATGCCCTATAGTCAATACACAGATGTACCATTCCATCCTTTCTTCGGCACAAATAGTATGGGTGCTCCCCATGGTGAAACACTGGGCTGAATAAAACCCTTATCCAGAAGATCATCAACTTGCTTCTTCAATTCTACCAACTCATTAGGTGCTAGCCGGTACACTGATGAAGTGATAGGCTCTACTCCTGGAGTCAAGTCTATTGTGAATTCTATTTCCCGATCAGGTGGTAAGCATGGAAGTTCATCGAGAAATACATCCAAAAACTCTGATACAACCTTTGGGTACTCGGGCTCCCCGTCTACAGAGAGTACCTTAAGTATAAGTTGAACACCATGCTCTTTGGATCCCCGAAGAAACTCAAACTCCTGATGTCCAGGCGCTCTAAATATAACCTGTCCAAGACGGCAATCTAGAGTCGCATGGTACTACTTATCCAGTCCATACCAAGTACAATATCATAATATGGCATAGAAAAGATCAAGAATTGAGCTCGCATCTCTCTCCCACAGACTACTACCGAACAAGATCTACAAATGTCACTAACTGGGATAATTTTGCCTCCCGTAAGAATTCTCATAGTCTTCAAAAGGGGTGTGGTAGCTACTCTATGTGTGGCTACAAAGCTAGTAGCTATGAATGAATGTGATACTCAAGAATTGAATAAAGCTACAACAGGTAATGAAGCTACTAATATAGTACATGTTATGACCTCTCCTGCAGTAGCTTCTTCTTCAATAGCCAATGCAAATGCCTATCCTCGTCCCTGAGCTGGTCCTCTCTCCTGTCGAGCCTGCTGGAATAGTGGTGTCTGTGATGCCAAAGGTGGCCTCGCCTGATACCCTCTTGGATCTGGTGGTCTGACTCCTCCAACTCCCGTCTATGGTACTCCCAATGCTGGATAAGCTGGCCTAGGTGGCTGTTGGGCTAGTCTCGGTGCTGGTAAAGCTGGTCGGTCTACCATCGGTGCTCTCTCTCTCGACGCTCAGGGTAGTTATTGGCTGAATGTTGGCTGGATCCGCAAACCAAGCATAGTCTCAACTTACGTATGCACTCCCTCTCAATATGGCCTACCTTGCCACAATAGTGACAAGTAGGAAGGGATGGGGCTCTTGATGCTGCCCTCTGCAGTGGATTCCTCTGGGGTCGCTTTTTAGGCTCCCTGTGTGGTGCTCTGGCTGGTGCTAATGAGAATGGTCATTTCAAGCTGGACTCTCTCCTGGTGATACGCTCCATGCGTCAGGCTACAACAAGGATGTCCATGTATGAAGTAGGTGCAACGGAGCCGATCAATCTCTGTAGCTCAAAGCTAAGTCCGTCGAAGAACTTCTCCACCTTCTCCTCTTCTGTTGGAATCAGAGTAGGAGCGAAACGACTCTGTCACGCCCCAGTCCCAAAAATACGTAGGACTTAGGACACGTAAGCATGCCAGCCGCATGGATATGGCAACTCCAATATATGGAAACTGAATCCATACGTACGCTGTAATATGAATATAAAATCCACAAGTGGTATAAAATGTAATACAAGTCACAGGGTATAATCTAAATCTCATCCACCAAAATCATATAGAAATAAAATAACCAATGTCTATGAAACTAGATCTCAACAAGAAGTATCTAAAGATGATAGTTGGATGGAAACAAATCCACTACCAACTCGAATGGGAAAAGTAAATACAATATCAGTACAACTCACTCAAACAATAAGTACCAGCTACCAATCATGGCTCGAAGAGAAGACATCCACGAAGCATCTATTCCTTCCAAATCTGTGCTCCTGCAAATACTCAAGAACAGGTACACCTGGCAGCGGACCAGGTCCTCAGAGGGACATAACAAGTATACTTAAACACATGCCAATAAAGTACTGAAAATAAACATCCATTGGGGTCGCCTAACCATCTATGTGAATGCAGTTAAGAACACCTTTCCCCACAAGTGAGCTATCTGGCTGAAAACTGGGATTTGGCATGGTTCTCTTTTGAAGAGCCAGGGGCCTAAAAGGCACGTCGTCTTTTGAACGCCGGTGGCCCGCCTGATAGTACATAATATATAGGGGTCATCATCACCCGTATCTCCAGCGGAGAATCCGGGCTTCACAGAAAAGGTATAAAGGAGCTCAAATGCGGTACTTGTTGTTCTCCCCACCCCATGCTCTAAGCATGTCACATCCATGACACGATTTGGTCCATAGCCTATTCTTAGTACCCTAGCCCAATCCTGCAACCAAACAAGGACAAGGATGGGACCACCGTACTACAATAAGCTATGTCCCTGGACCTCTAATAACTGCCAAGTCTACTAGCATGCAATGTTTCTAACAGCAGTTATTCCTAACGCACGGCCCATACGTACAGGAGGCCAGACCTGTCACGCAGTCCGTGATCTATATGAGACTCACACTCGTGTAACCACTGTGTCACGGCCAATGAACCTAATGGTGCTACATGATAATGGGGTAGTCTCATGAACAAGGTCAATGCAAATACATAAATAAAAACATATCGCGACGTCACCGTCGCGAGCATTTTATATAAAAATTAAAATATATAAACTAAAGACAGAAAATAAAGATGCATGCAACATATGGAATATAAATAACAGTACAATGGCAAGGTATACTTGCCTGGCAAGAAACTGCAAAATGTCACGTCCAGATGTCCAATACACAGGACCAGAAGCTATGGCCACAGAACAAATGTCTCCGGATGCTGAAATAGATATCATCAACATTTCCGAAATGAGCAAAATAGCTAAAAAGCACATTCCTTTTGTCCAATTTGGACACAGGGGCAAAACGGTAATTTCGGCAAAAGTGGGGTCCACGTGTGGCCCACTTTGCACCGAAAAGCGTACCGAGGATAACAGTCTCTAAATGGGACAAACTATGGATTAAACAACTCTAAATGTCAATATGAATCCAACGGTATGTCCAAATTTGGATTTCGATGAGCCGAACAAAATTTGGTCCAAAAAGTCAACTGTGGGACCCTCCAATTGGCGATCTGGTCAACCATCTCAGAAATTCGTGAAAATTGGGTCACAGGACCAGCGCGTTACCACGAGTCCAGTGGCGCAAGTTTCGTCACAATCTGACAAGCGTGCACAAAAATACGCGCGAGTTCCACAAAAGTGGCGACACGAAATGTGTCCGCGGATACGGTCTGATTTTGGCGCGCACACGCATCCGAATCAGTCCCCACGAATTTTCACGTATCCCATTATGCTGCGTGCACCATTCGGTACACTTGGCACACGGCAGGGCGGTCCCGTTTGGCGGGGCGCGCTCCGATCTCCAACTTTTAGAAAACCAACAAAAGTGGGTGCTCGCAGTTTTGTGACGAATATATTTCTGTCCACAGCGACTAATAGCACAAGGTTATAATACAGAAAATAAACTAGGTCATGCAATCTACAGGTATCAAAAAGAATCACCGAATTCGGATCTCTATGGTGGGAGATACGAACTCGGCAATATGGGCGGTCATTCTGGAATTCTGCGATTGCAGAATTCTGTCTGCTCGCCCCGACTTGGGCGCTGTTTTTCACCTAGGGGCACACGTTATCCAAGGTTGACTATAAAACAGGTATTGGAGAGGGTTAAGAGAAGATCATACCTATGAAAATGGAACAGCATTTGGATGAGCGAGTCAACGGGAAAACACGCCAGAGCGAAGGTACCTCGAGTAGGAGACTGCAGTTCGCGATGTCGGCGTCGATGGGATGATTGGATGGCTTGGGAAGGCTTCTCTGGCTGCGGTGATGGCTCTAGATGGGAAGAGGAAGTCTGGAGTTTTAGGTTAGGGTTTTAGAGAGCTATTATATATATATATATATATATATATATATTAAGAGAGAGAGAGATGGGATATAGGATCCGCGGGTTTGAACGCGGGTTGGAAAGTCTGGGAAGTGGCGGGCTCACGCGGGCTAATTGCTTATGCAAGCTGAAGAGTTCCCTGGCAATGCTAAGAAGCTGCGGCTGAAGGCTTCCTAAGTACTTAGTATGATTACTATTATTTTTATATTATTACTATTAGTATTATACTTAGTATTATTATTATATACTTATTTAATTCTTTTCTTTTCTTTTCCTTTCTTTCTTTAAATATATATATATACATATATATATATTTGTATATACATATATATATATATATATACTCATAAGAAAATTTATAGCTTAGGGTATTGCACATCGTTAGGCTAGCAACAGCTCAAGGGGTCTCCTACATGAAATAAATTCCGAAAAATTCATGATGGTCCCATAAGTCATCTATGTGCCCGAACACCTAACATAAAAATTATTAAAAATCTATTTCTCCTATTTAGACCTCATTACTACAATTTAATTAATAATTAATAAATAAAAAATGTATATATGATTTTCTAGGAAGGGGATTTTACATTCTACCCAACTTATAAAAATTTCGTCCTCGAAATTAAAATTAAGCCACGATAGAATGCAAGGATGGTATAAGATTTGCATTGTTTAAAATGCAAGGCTAGGTTTAAAGGGGTGGGCGATGTTGCACGTTGCACATCCCGAAAAAAAATCAAATCATGGAAAAATCTATATGAGCAAAAAAATAGGTTTCTTCATGTGTCATGTCCAATGGTGTGGTCACATAAATGCTCTTTTGCATAAAAGCGTCCAACAATTGGAAAATTGCACAAAGATGAGATTTGGATGATGGGCATGTCTAGGATAAGGGTGTAGAATTTGTAGGAAGGCAGTGACTAGTGACTTGCTCCATTTATCGAAGCAATGGTAAGGCGTGTCAAGTGATATAACTATTGTAAAATAAAATATCGGGTTCTATCTCTAACTGGACTCAGCTAACCTTAGTCTCACTAACTCAGCCAAGTAGGTCAGATTTTGGGTGAGGGTTCACAATCTGCCGAACTTAAAATAATGTCATCCTCAAAATTGAAATAAGGCAGAATCGGTTAATCCTTTATGTACAATAAGGCAAGTCAGTCGCAATCTTCTTGCGATAACTAAAATCCTAGTCATATCCATTGCAATCACTTCTAGGTTAAGATGACCACTGCTCCAATCAAAATTTAACCTATGGTTATCTCTTCTCCCCTTGTTTCAAATTATCCACATCCACATAACATCTCCAAGTTTTACATACTCATATAACTTTTACCTCACGATCTCTAACTATCATAATCTCCTTTAGAAGTGGTTTGAGTCCAATATATTCCCATTTTCACTTATAAAATTTTGTATGCCTCAACTCTTTAATTCCATTCACATCCTCATTATTTCAAATAGGTCGTCCAACCCAAAATTTTAATTCTTAATTCAAATCGCCAAATTGAAAAATAATTTAAATGCAGTCCACCAATATTCAAGTCTGAAATTCTATATTTATCCTTTAAATTCAAATTGGTGATTCTACCTTCATTGTTCAGAAATTTAACTCATGCACTTAAGGTATAAATATTGGGTCCTTAATATCAATTCATTGATCCTCATCATCTTAGTCATCCTTCTAAATTTTTTAAAATTACAATGACTTGAATCTCCCAATCTAATCTTACTTGATCACAATCTAAAAGAAATTCCTTCCGAGTTGGCAATGCACTACTACCCAACTTAGAATTTATCCACCTATCACCTAAGGCTATATACCTTAAGAAAATATCCCTTAATTTATTTACTCATGTCGTTCAATCCTCGAAACTTCAACGCCGATCATATCACATATGATATGTCCTTAATTACGAAAGAATAATCCTCAAGTATGTGATCGGCCTATGGGGTATATCTAGTACTCTCTGTGTATCAAACTTTATAGCCAGCACGAGGTTTCGTCTTTCCGAGATAAGGGAAGACGAAGGTCAATAATAAAGAGTTCAAGGGCAGCGTAATAGAATAGAAGTATTGGGATCAAGGCGTTTAAAGAATTCAATTGGGAATTGTCAAAGCAGTTGTGGATTGAAATCCTATTTTTGGTAATTTTCTATTTACATGCTCGTATCAGTACAGTTATGTAATCGATACGATGTGTCAGACACAAAAATATGTCTAGGGCAAGTATATTCGTCTACTAATTACTATATATCTCAATCCACGTAAAGTAGTTATGCGAAGGGCGAACCAAGTGTACTAAGGTTGATCAGACCGTAATACACTGATTCTGAAATGCATTATTGTGGGCGCCCACTAATACATATGTAGTGAACAAGCTTGATAAAGAATAAGCTTGCAAAAACTAGGCTATAATAGCAGCATAAATCAAGGTAGTACAGCAAATATGAATACGCTAGATTATGATGAAAGAAGGTTCATAACAATTCAAGTTCACAAAAACAAAAGCAAAATAAGCAATAATAATGAAAGACTACACAATTTCTACAGTTGTCATATTAATTCCTTGTCTAAGTCGATAGTCGACAAAGTAGGGGTGTGAGCCTCTAAGTTCTATAGTCTGAATAAACACTATCATCTTATGTTAGCATACAATTAATGCCATTCAGTTACACTTCATCAATGGATCACAAGGGCTATATAATACTAGGTGGTGAGGTATACTACCCAACTTATAAAAATTAAACTAATACGGTGACAGTCTTAAGAGGGTCCTACACAATAATCTTGCACATGTAAATAAAACAGAAACTCTTTATTAGGGTATATGAGGAAAAAATCTTGGTATTGATTAGGGTATCCTTTTTATGTAGGTAATGGTCATCCTAAGTCTTAATCATAGTGCTCATAGAACATGTGTCAATAGTAAGGATAGAAGAGTTACTGGCCGTTTAAGGGAAAAGGGAATATAACTCGTATTGAGGTGTGGTACAAGTTACGCAATTTAAAACTAAGGGATAAGCACCAGGTCTCAATCTACAAGAATAACTTAACTATCAAGTTCTAACTACCAAGCATAAAAAATTTCACATTCAAGGCTACAACTATAATCCTAGCAAACTATGAGCCCTTAACAAAGAATAAATTTACTTGGCCTACTATCCGAAGTGTCAGATGGCATGAGTTGAAAGATGAAGAGAAAAAACATAATTAGCCGTCGCAAAATAGCGAGCGCTATGGTCGCAGGGAAACAATATATAAAATAAAGATAGAGGGCTCTAGATAGCATCATGGTTCTCTAAGGGGAGTGAGGTGTTAGTTGCTATGTTCGGGGTATGATCAAGGGAGAAGTGTTGATTACATTCCTCTAGGCTCCCTAGGGTGCTGTCTACTAATAACAAGACAATGATATAAGTTTATAGTTCCAATATCATCTAACTATGAAGGTTAGGTTCAGTCCAAACATTAAGTTTTTGTTTTTTATGGGTTCCTCAATGCTAGGGGCAACCATTATGGTAAACTTCTAACTAACTCTAGTAATGTCTATACTACTCTTAAGTCTTCATAATATATCATGGGTAATGGTAAACCAATTCTAAAGGTAAGGAATTCTAGGGTTTACTAGATATTCTAAACTTAGTGGTGTGTCTATATTCTTGTTGTATTCTTAATAGGTGTGCTACTCTAATTATCATCTAACAACAGGAACTTCTATATTCTAGGAGAAGGCTATACTCAAAGAATTATTAGGGAAGTACAGGAATCAAGCAAGATAAAATTGTTCAAATAGAACAGATAGGAGGAGGATGAATCATAGTCAATGTGGATGAGATCCTATACTCTAGTCCTAGGTGCAGGCTTGTTCGGTACAGTAACGTAACCGAGACAATATGCTCTGACCTGCATGGGCCACCACAAAAACATGTCACGCCCAAGTCCCAAAAATACGTAGGACTTAGGACACGTAAGCATGCCAGCCGTATGGATATGGCAACTCCAATATATGGAAACTGAATCCATACGTACGCTGTAATATGAATATAAAATCCACAAGTGGTATAAAATATAATACAAGTCACAAGGTATAATCTAAATCTCATCCACCAAAATCATATAGAAATAAAATAACCAATGTCTATGAAACTAGATCTCAACAAGAAGTATCTAAAGATGATAGTTGGATGGAAACAAATCCACTACCAACTCGAATGGGAAAAGTAAATACAATATCAGTACAACTCACTCAAACAATAAGTACCAGCTACCAATCATGGCTCGAAGAGAAGACATCCATGAAGCATCTATTCCTTCTAAATCTGTGCTCCTGCAAATACTCAAGAACAGGTACACCTGACAGCGGACCAGGTCCTCAGAGGGACATAACAAGTATACTTAAACACATGCCAATAAAGTACTGAAAATAAACATCCATTGGGGTCGCCTAACCATCTATGTGAATGCAGTTAAGAACATCTTTCCCCACAAGTGAGCTATCTGGCTGAAAACTGGGATTTGGCATGGTTCTCTTTTGAAGAGCCAGGGGCCTAAAAGGCACGTCGTCTTTTGAACGCCGGTGGCCCGCCTGATAGTACATAATATATAGGGGTCATCATCACCCGTATCTCCAGCGGAGAATCCGGGCTTCACAGAAAAAGTGTAAAGGAGCTCAAATGCGGTACTTGTTGTTCTCCCCACCCCATGCTCTAAGCATGTCACATCCATGACACGATTTGGTCCATAGCCTATTCTTAGTACCCTAGCCCAATCCTGCAACCAAACAAGGACAAGGATGGGACCACCGTACTACAATAAGCTATGTCCCTGGACCTCTAATAACTGCCAAGTCTACTAGCATGCAATGTTTCTAACAGCAGTTATTCCTAACGCACGGCCCATACGTACAGGAGGTCAGACCTGTCACGCAGTCCGTGATCTATATGAGACTCACACTCGTGTAACCACTGTGTCACGGCCAATGAACCTAATGGTGCTACATGATAATGGGGTAGTCTCATGAACAAGGTCAATGCAAATACATAAATAAAAACATATCGCGACGTCACCGTCGCGAGCATTTTATATAACAATTAAAATATATAAACTAAAGACAGAAAATAAAGATGCATGCAACATATGGAATATAAATAACAGTGCAATGGCAAGGTATACTTGCCTGGCAAGAAACTGCAAAATGTTACGTCCAGATGTCCAATACACAGGACCAGAAGCTATGGCCACAGAACAAATGTCTCCGGATGCTGAAATAGATATCACCAATATTTCCGAAATGAGCAAAATAGCTAAAAAGCACATCCCTTTTGTCCAATTTGGACACAGGGGCAAAACGGTAATTTCGGGCAAAAGTGGGGTCCACGTGTGGCCCACTTTGCACCAAAAAGTGTGCCGAGGATAACAGTCTCTAAATGGGACAAACTATGGGTTAAACAACTCTAAATGTCAATACGAACCCAACGGTATGTCCAAATTTGGATTCCGATGAGCCGAACAAAATTTGGTCCAAAAAGTCAACTGTGGGACCCTCCAATTGGCGATCTGGTCAACCGTCTCAGAAATGCGTGAAAATTGGGTCACAGGACCAGCGCGTTACCACGAGTCCAGTGGCGTAAGTTTCGTCACAATCTGACAAGCGTGCACAAAAATACGTGCGAGTTCCACAAAAGTGGCGACACGAAATGTGTCCGCGGATACGGTCTGATTTCGGCGCGCACACGCGTCCGAATCAGTCCCCACGAATTTTCACGTGTCCCGTTATGCTGCGTGCACCATTCGGTACACTTGGCACATGGCGGGGCGGTCTCGTTTGGCGGGGCGCGCTCCGATCTCCAACTTTTGGAAAACCGACAAAAGTGGGTGCGCGCAGTTTTGTGACGAATATATTTCTGTCCACAGCGACTAATAGCACAAGGTTATAATACAGAAAATAAACTAGGTCATGCAATCTACAGGTATCAAAAAGAATCACCGAATTCGGATCTCTATGGTGGGAGATACGAACTCGGCAATATGGGCGGTCATTCTGGAATTCTGCGATTGCAGAATTCTGTCTGCTCGCCCCGACTTGGGCGCTATTTTTCACCTAGGGGCACACGTTATCCGAGGTTGACTATAAAATAGGTATTGGAGAGGGTTAAGAGAAGATCATACCTATGAAAACGGAACAGCGTTTGGATGAGCGAGTCAACGGGAAAACACGTCGGAGCGAAGATGCCTCGAGTGGGAGACTGCAGTTCGCGATGTCGGCGTCGATGGGATGATTGGATGGCTTGGGAAGGCTTCTCTGGCTGCGGTGACGGCTCTAGATGGGAAGAGGAAGTCTGGAGTTTTAGGTTAGGATTTTAGAGAGCTATTATATATATATATATATATTAAGAGAGAGAGAGATGGGATATAGGATCCGCGGGTTTGAACGCGGGTTGGAAAGTCTGGGAAGTGGCGGGCTCACGCGGGCTAATTGCTTATGCAAGCTGAAGAGTTCCCTGGCAATGCTAAGAAGCTGCGGCTGAAGGCTTCCTAAGTACTTAGTATGATTACTATTATTTTTATATTATTACTATTAGTATTATACTTAGTATTATTATTATATACTTATTTAATTCTTTTCTTTTCCTTTCTTTCTTTAAATATATATATATACATATATATATATTTGTATATACATATATATATATATATACTCATAAGAAAATTTATAGGTTAGGGTATTGCACATCGTTAGGTTAGCAACAGCTCAAGGGGTCTCCTACATGGAATAAATTCCGAAAAATTCCTGATGGTCCCATAAGTCATCTATGTGCCCGAACACCTAACATAAAAATTATTAAAAATCTATTTCTCCTATTTAGACCTCATTACTACAATTTAATTAATAATTAATAAATAAAAAATGTATATATGATTTTCTAGGAAGGGGGTTTTACAGACTCAAATGGATAAACTCTGCATTGTACTCTTCTACCGTCATATTGCCTTGAAAGAGGCGGTTAAACTTATCCCTAAGTTCCGCTCTGGAAATGGCTGGAATGTACATCTCCTAAAAAAGTCTAGAGAAATCCCCCCAAGTGACTCGGTCCGGTTCGAGTCGTCTCTCCTCAAATTGCCACTAGTGATGTGCATTGCCCGTCAACTGCATCCTGACGGCAGTCATCTAACGCTCCCTCGGAAGCTCAGCTGCTTCTAATTGGTGTTGAGTATTTGTGAGCCACTCATAAACTTCAGTGGGCTCATCCTTTCCTGAAAATGTATGGGGCTTCAGCTGGCGGAAATCAGTGATAGATCCCATCGATGGCCGTCTAGTTGGTGGATTTGCCTGCTCCAGTACTGTCACTAGGCTATTCCTCAAGTTCTCCACTGGTGTTGTTGGGCCTCTTGATGGACCTGTTGTTATGCTTGCATCATTATGTAGAATATTTGGAATATATGTTGACCATCCATAGGCTATCCTGGTGGAAAAACGGGCATCGGTGGAGTAAACTGCAGTGGTGGTGGAATATCATCGCGCCGGAATCTCGAGGTGTGCTGATCTACTTGATTGCTTTGTTGAATGGATGGATCTCCACCCAATGGTATCACTCCATCGCCGTAGGTGACCACAGCACCTTGTGGTGTACCTACGGGAGTCTCGTCCATGGCTCGTGGATCCATTACTCTGTATTTAAAGTAAACTATAAGAATCACACAGAGGAATCAAGACAAGATGCAAGTCAATAAATTATTTTAAAGTCGATATAGAGGTCAAAAACAAATCAACAAGTGGATGAGATCCTATAATTTATCATATCATAATCGCAGGATTGCTCGGTTCCTTAGTTGAAACCAAAGAAATATAGTCGTAGACCTGCATGGGTCACCACAAAAATTATGTCATGCCCCAGTCCCAAAATACCGAGGGACTAGCTATGTGGCAATGGCGAGCAGCACAACTCTAATGGGTAAATCCAATTTAATGGACCCGTTAGAGTGCACTTAAATTGTAATAAATATAAATGCAGTCTACACCATCTATCACAGAATAATTCTAATCTCATCCACTGAAAGAAACATAACTTAATATTATAGATTAAACAAGATAATAGATAAAGAAAATAGTCCATCATTAAGTCAACATATATAATATCTCGGGGAACAACCCGATAAAATAAGAAAAGAGAATAAGTTAATACATAAGTCCATGAGTCAAGATATGAAACAAATATAAGCATAAATAACTGAGTATGTAACAGAATACTCAGTAGAAATTCTCTGGAACAACCTCATCCTCTGGTGTCAGTACTGCTCCAACGTCAGCTCATGTCCCGTATATCATGGGGTAATCCTCCTCTGTTGTACCTGGGGACATAATCCGGATCCAGGTCCTCAGGGGACATAGCAAGGTACAAGAAACACTCAAGCCAAATAAAATGCAGTAAATATAAAACAAATCCTCAGGACAAGCTATATAAAAATCTAAGTGAAATACAAACGAGAGCATCACTAGTACTCAGGCTGAGACCACTACAAGCTCAGTGTCGGGGAGCCCGTAGCAACAAGAATATCACGTAATGGGACAAGCTCTGGAACAGAGACTAAAGTACCTCAATAATAAAGTATATATGTATATAATCAGCCTGTAGACTGTGTGTCTTTTCCCACCCAATGTAAACTCACGTCTCATGTCCACAACGTCTCATGTCCATAACACGCAAGATCATGACCTCTAGCTAGTACAGCGAGTCATAATGATATCTATGTATATGCAAGTCTCATGTCACGAATCCTGTAAGCATATATAGAATCTCCATGAATAACTCAGAAAAGATTCTATTACATGAATAGAATCAAGTGTCCTATGATATGATGTACTTGTAAAGCAAGCACGTAAAATATATATATAGGATCATGGTATCAACTTTCTAAGTGACGTTACACGACTTCGTGTACGGTATCGACACCCGAATCTTATTTGAACATTAAGCAACGTCTCACGGTCCTAAGTTGAATAGGTACATCATAGAAATATATATATAGAAAGAACACAAGCAATTATTATCACATGAACTACTGCAACTTGGCAAGGTACACTTGCTTGTGTTCTGAGCTCCGTCAGTTGCTCCGATATAAGTGGAATCTCCAGGTATAGCTCCGGATGCTGAAATAAATATTACCATTGCTCTCAGAAAACTTAAAATAGTTAGGATTGACTACCCATAAGCCCAATTTGGATACAGGGGCAGAATTGACAGTTTTTGGTCAAAATGGGGTCCACATGTGGCCCACTTCGCACCCAAACAATGTATCAGAGATAAAGTTTTTCAAATTTGTCAAACTTAGTGTCTACGAGTCCAGAATGACAGCACGAACCCAATGAAACATCCAGAACTGAATTTTGATGAGCCGTTCACGAAATCGTCCGTCAAGTATAAGCATGGGGCCCACGAAACGGTATTTCGTCAACGTTCTCAGAATTAAACCAAACTTGGGTCACAAGTCCAGCATAATATTACGAATCTAATGGCACAAGTTTTGTTGCAAAACGAAAAGCACACACGAAATTATGATGAGTGTCAGAACATGTCGATACAGGACCTTTCAACGGATACGCGTTGATTCTGGTGTGCACGCACATCCAAATCAACTTTCGCAAAATCTCACATGTCCGCGTTGACGATACGCACCTTTCAAAATAATTCACATACGACAAAGATATCTCGTTTAGCAGAATGCACTCTATTTCAAAAAAAAATAGGTTTAGAAAACTAAGTTTTCAGTCAAATTTAACAGCGAATAAATCACATCATACAACGAATTAAAATAAACTAATTAAAGAAATTAAATCTTGATTAAGTTGTCTAAACTACTGTTTAAGTAGAATTTAAAAATATTAACTAGGTTGTAAGAAAATCAGACATGAACATGGGTGGTTGGAACAGTTTTTGAACTACAAACTGGGTCATTTTTTTTCTAGTTTGCGTCGTAAATTGCGACCCGATAGGTTAAACTAATTACACAGGGTTCATGGGGGTCATGTGGTCTTCGCATAGGATCTGACAGGTCTTTAATTGGTCTATTATGCAGGAAGATACAGGGGCGAGAAGATGGGTACCTCGTGATCACTGTTGCTCGGGAATTGGACGGGCTGTGCGGCGACGTCTTGCGGCGTGCGGCGACGACTGTCCTGCTATCATCGGTGGCCGGGGATGGTCGGGGTGGTAGAGGAGATGATGGTGGTAGTGGTCGGCTAGGCTAGGGTTTAAATAAGGTAACGGAGAGGGAGTTACTGAAAGAGGAAGAGGAGGGGGTGCGGCCGTTGTCGGGGAGGGGGGGCGGGGGTCGCGCGGGCTGTGGGGGGGAGGTTGTGGGCTTTGGGTTATCGGGTGCGGGTCTGTGGGTTAGGATCCGGATCTAGGTTAGTTTAGTGGGTTGGTTTGGTTTGGGTTGGGTTGGTTCGGTTTGGGTTAGTTTATTTAAAATAATATATATATATATATATATATATATATATATATATATATATATATATATATATATATATATATATAGCCATCTAAGAATAGTTTTGGACTTCAATAAATTTCAGAAAAATTATACAATACTCTATTAATAGTTGTACACCCAAAATATATATTTTGTGCAATAATAATAATTAATTAAATATACAAAAATATCAATCCATGAATTAATATTTATTCTAATTAGTTAAAAAGAAAAAAATTCCCTTAATCTCAATAATTAAAAATAATAAAATTTAAAATTTAATTTCTAAAAATCAGGGTGTTTATAGTATTTTTCTTTATGGTGTTGGAATCACCAATGACCGTCATGTAGACAGACTGCATTGCTAATGAATATTTAGCAGTGAGGGCGGTAAGTACTAATCATTGTTAACAGGGATGGACAATGTCATCTTTGGGTAAGATATCACTATATAAGTGATATGGTTATATTTCATTCTTACATTTTATATTCTCGATTATGAACTATTAACAGACCCTAGTCCAAAAGAGAAATATTACTTTAATAAACGTAAGCTTCACATATATACTTGTTGGTTTGGGTGAGTCAGATTGATACCGCTCACTAGTGTATTCCCCAATGTGCAAACCACATTATTCACATGTGTTGGGATTAATGCGGACATACTAAGATGTTAAGAGTCCCCGAAGCATCCAAATTTCTTCTTTCGAAGCATTTGAAATTTTCTTTCAAGTTTTCAAGGTCTTTATTTTTGCAATGTAATAAAAAGGCATGACGTATAGAATGAGATATTTTTCATGTCGTCATTTAAATTTTGTGAAAATTGTAAGCCAAGTTGACATTCTCATTATTTTGTATTCCGCTACAAATAAATGAATAAAAGAGCTATTTTCAATCTAAACAGTGTCTTTAATTTATATTTTTTTTCTTAAAAGTTCCTCCAGTCTTATTTTTATATATGTTTAATACACGCACATATACTTGTCTTGTACAAATAGAATTTAGACTTGTACGACTTCACATCCGTAGCGATTTATTGATTCAGCAAAATTGGGACGTACAATTACCTTGAACGGTTGAAACGGTCGACCATCATAAATTTTTCTTCATATAAAATATTTAGAAGATCTAAATATTCTTTAATTTCTAATTTTTTTTAGTACCTATCTCATTTTTATTAAAATTATCTAACAATATAGACACACTATCTATTTTTTTAAAGATCTAAAACCGCATTAAAATAATATAAAAGAGTTATATCAGACCAATATCTTAGGAAATTTTCTTCCATTTTAGTAACAATGTAATCAAAACCAGGAACATGTCCAGGTTATACAAATAAATGAGAAATATTAATAATTTTTATTAAAATTAAATAAAAATTGGATAATAAATCGTAGATATAATATATATAATGTTGTAAAATTATTATAGAAATTCAAATTTTGACATAGCAAATAACCAAACATTCTCAGTTAATTGATAATCTCTACTTGAATTTATATTATTATACTGTATAATTACATCTTTATATCTAATATATCCATGATTTTAACATCAAATAGGTAGAATTTCATCCCTATGGTACATTCTTAAGAAGTATCATAAATTCCAAACCATATTGTGCACATAATATTTTTAAACTCTTATTGCCAAATTGATAATTATTCAAATTAATTAGGTATGTTCTAAATTTGCTTGAAATATTGAAGGTATTATTGTACAAGTAAGTTAACAACTTAACAAACACATATTATATGAACAAATTGTCCTAATATATGCATAAATTAAAATTTTAAAATATTGATACAATAAGTCTTATTACTAACATTATCGAAACAATTTTTTTTATAAATATCATATCACGTAAAACCTCTAAGATGGCTCTGAAGATCGCACTTCTAGTATACGGACATTCGATCTTAATAAAGAATTTATTTATGTAAAAACTATTTTGCATCTAAACAATGTGTTGTGATACAAAAAAAATGATAATTTTGTTTAATAGTACATATATTCGATGTTATAAATTTTTTACTAATATTTTAAAAAAATGTTTTAGAGTTTTTTTTAATATTTAAAAAGCTTATGCGCTAGTAGTAGATCTGAAAACTTCTGTAAAACAAAGATTTATTATACTATTTCCATAGTCATAATAATTTTTACTCTCTCAAATGTGATAGGTTGTCAATCATAAATAATATATTTTGTCTAGTTAGATTTGTTGAGGAAGACGAATAAGTAAATGATCATAACGAAAATCCTTGAGCACTGATGATTAACTGTGTTTTTCTAGCATCGATTGTGTTCTTACCATCGCAACTTTCATAATGACTCTTTAAAGTTTATGTCTTCATTTTTTTTATTTAAATATGTTAGTCCCGAGACAGATCAAAGATGGTAGAACATGGGCCAATAGCAGAGCTACAAGCAAAATTCGAAAGTCACTCTCTACTAGAACCCAAGTTATCGTCGAGACATAGAGATTTCGGCAAACAAGTTTACCCTCTGATGAAATCGATTCCAACTGATCACAAGGAACCAAGGGAGAAGTTAGCACACCAGAAACTCGCAATAGTCTCTCTTCAAGTGATGCACAACTCCTAAGAAGCACCCCTCCAAGACCAGGTTATAAACTGACCAAATAAGAAATAAAGCTACAAAAAAAAATACAATGTTCTTTTCTTTACGTTCGTAGACACTACAATAAGATAGAACAGTAAAAAAAAAGATCCGAACAGAACTCCAGCTAGGGTGATCAAAACCACTGGTGCTCAAAGTAAGATTCGCCCTATCCGCGATCTGCTCCCAGGATTCGGCAAGCTCTCGACGAACTTCTAGAACTCTTGTGTCACCTCCCTCTTGGACTCGCATGAACTCATGGACTCCTTGGTGCAACACCTCTCTTCAACTCTCTCTCTATCTCTCAAAAAAGAACTATCTCAAATGAGGGCCGGATGAGAGTATTATAGAGGATATGGCCTCATAGTCGGTTACAAAAAGATTATGACAAAATTAATTCAGATCCAACAAAATCTGATTTGAATTAAATATGCAATATATCCATAATCGAGTCTGAACTGAATCGCTACAGCAATAGCACAGCTGCGCAGCGGCCCAGCGCGCATGCGCGCAGCAGCAGTGCAGTGGCGCATCGGAGTAGCGGCTCAGCGTGCAGCATCACAATAACAGCTCCGTGCGCAACATCGCAGCAACACATGGTCACGCAACACCCGCGCATGCACCCACGCATGCAACCATGCTAGCAACAACGCATGCAACTCGCGCATAAATGAGCGCATGAGCGCATCAAATGCGCACAAGCGCCATGCACCGATGCTGACGTGCTAAGTGCAAAGTACACCAATAAAGTGCCACATTGCGCCCTTGAGCCCGAGCCCGTGTCCTAGTCGCTAAGCCCCTTCGGGACTTAGCTCCTATGGAAATAATTCCAAGAGCATGAGAAAAAGCATAAATACTTTCATGAGGAGTTAATTATTTTTTCTCCTAGGAAAATTACCCCAATATGGCACCCATGTGCCTCACCACACCCCATGTGCACACCTCAACACAAGTATAGCATTATATTGAGATACCCATTTTGTGGTGTAGTCGATGTGGGACTATGTTTCACTAGTCAAAAGATAAAAAAACCAATAATCCCCCACATATCTCAATATATGGGTTGAGCGTTCCCCACAGTGACTGTCCATCATGCATTAGGATAGATGTCTCTTTAAATTGAATCTTCCCATATGGGTCAAATTGTAGTATGATACAAGAATGGACTAAACCTTGAATTATGCACCATAGTTGTAATTCTTTCCACTCATACAATGACATCAGCTATACTTCTGGTTGCAAATTAAAGGCCTTGTGCATGCCTGATTTCGGTGTATGTATTTTGGACGTCTACAAGTTTTCCCTCAAAAGACAGCCTGTATATCTTTTTATACACTCTAGGTAAGTTCTTTTAAAGAGTCATTGGCAAGAAGCAATATGCTTCCTTGCGGTGCTACGCCACTATGACATGGCCTTCTGCCGAGGTTCACTCCCTCATGTGGTTTCATCCACTGTAGCATAAGGTTCACTCCCTCTTTGTAGTGCCAAACTACCCAGCATGAAGTCTTGAGCTTCCTTTGCGGTGTTACATCGTTGTGACATGGCTCGCGAAGCGAGGTTTACTCCATCGTGTAGTGTCACACCACTATAACATGAGGTTCACTCCCTCTTTATTGTGCTGCCTACCACTCTTCACTCTACAATATTAGGCTACATGCCTGTGTGCGGTGCTACGCCGCTGTGACATGGCCTTCTGCCGAGGTTCACTCCCTCTTGTGATGTCATGCCACTGTAGCATGGGATATCAGTCCCTTGTAGTGCTGATTCTACGTGCTTCCTACAAAACACACCGGATATTCACTCTGCCCTAGAACTCATTAAGGCGTCAAAGCCATCCTGTGAGCACCCTGGTTTTATATAAGCTTAGTTCGATAAATAATAATTATTTTATATTTTTTTTAAAAATATTTATTCGATAATTTAATTTAACTTTGGAAATCAACCACCATGGTTTTAATATCTTGAGTGCAACACTAGCCTTTCCCTTTCAACCAACCTAGCATGCTCGACTTAGACGAGTCAAATTAGGCTCCTGCCATGACTGTCACTTACAATTTTGCAATCCCATGCTTCATTTTGGTTGCACAACTTTCGCGACACAATTATGAGAAAAAGATAATTAATTAACCATTTTGTCGTGGCGTACGATTTTAACATTCCACACTAACCCATTGCTTCCAACTAAATCCATATTATGAGCCTAACTGGTCCTATTACGCACATGACACTCGAGTTACTTTATTCGAACCCCCACATGCTTCCAATATAATATTAAGTAGAAAATAAAATTTATGGATTTATTTAACTAATTTAATATGCATTCATATTTAGTAAATATCTTTTGAATTGATATGAATTTGGCTGTAAATTATTTGTTGGAAGAAATATAAATTTTCTAGAATTTTTCCCAAGTACCTAACTATTTTTGAAAATTTTCTATATATAATTATGAATAAAATAAAGAAAAGAAAAGGAAAAGAAAAGAAAAAAAAGAAAAAAAAGAAAAAAAGAAAAAAAATAAGATAAAAGAATTTCCTAACTAACTACCCTACCCGAAATCCACTAACCCCTATCCCATCAACCCGTGTACACAAGAACAGAACCCGAGCCCCTGTTCCTTCCCCTCTCATCTCTCTCTCTCTAAATATATAGGTTTTTATTGAAACCCTGACCCTAACGCACACACGCACAGTCGACCCTTCCCCCATCCAGTCGAGCACCTCCACCTCCGCCCGCGATCCCCCGCACGCAACAAACGCCTTTTCGTGAGGCCCTCTTCGAGGTATGAGCACGACCTCCTCGCTCAATCTTTTTATAAGCTTTTTATCCGTATACGTTCACAATATGAAGGACTTCAAAACCCTTCAAGAATATTAATTTAAAGTAGTTTATATTAGGAGAAAGTCGACCCAAAAGTCGGACGAAAAACTGACTTTGCGACAGTTTCAAAACTGCCCAAAAGCCCATATTTCGAGTGCAATAACTCCCAAACTGTTATGCCGAACTGAGTAATTATTTTTCCTGTGTGAAGGCAACATACCCGAGTTTTAATCCCTTAAATTACTTTATTTTATTTTGATTTACACTGTGATTAATTTAATATAGAAATCTGTCAAAAACTAGTTTTTCAAGAACCAAAATTCTTTGATACGGGGTACGTCCCACCAAATGAGGCCACGTTGTCGCATGTAGATTGTACCAAATTATGCGTAACATGAACACGGACTTGTGAGGTTTTGTGGAATTCGATTTGGACGTGTGTGCACGCCGGAATCAACGCGTATCCGCAAAAAAATACCGTATCGACCTATTCTGACACCTCGCTATAACTTCGTGTGTACTCATCGGTTCACAACAAAAATTATGCCATTAGATTCACAGAATTATGCGGGTCCTGTGACCCAAGTTTGGTTCGATTATGAGAACATTGACGAAATATCATTTCGTGGGCCCCACGGTTTCACATGACAGGCAATTTCTTGATCGGATCATCGGAATCTAGTTCTGGACATTCTGTTGAGTTTGTATCATCATTCTGGACTTATTGACACTAAGTTTGGAAAATTTGGAATACTTTGACTTTAGCACATTTTTCGGTGCGAAGTGGGCCATACGTGGATCCCGCTTTGACTCAAAACTGTCAATTTTATTTCTGTGTCCAAATTAGACTTATGGATAGTCAATACTAGATATTTCAAGTATTATGAGAACATTAGTGATGTTTGTTTCAGCATCCGGAGGTGTACGTGAAGATTTCACTTTTTCAGGAGCAGTTGACGGAGTTCAAGACCCAGGCAAATGTACCTTGTCAAACATGCGGTAGATTATGTTATATTATCTGCTTATATATATATATATATATATATATATATATATATATATATATATATATATATATATATATATATATATATATATATATATATATTCTTGTGATGTGCTTGCTCAACCTAGGACCGTGAGACGTTGCTTAGCGTCCGAACAAGATTCGGGTGTCGACGCCGTACGCGGAGTCGTATAACGTTACTTAGAGAGTTGATTCCACGATCCTATTTTTACGTGCTTGCTTTACCAAGTACGTCAGACTGTAGGACACTTGACACTATTTTATGTGACATAATCTTTCTTGATTTATTCATGGTAATTTTGTATAGGCTCATAGGATTCGTGATATAAGACTTGATATTATATATATATTATTATGACTCATTGTACTAGCTAGAGGTCATGATCTTGCGTGTTATGGACATAAGACATTGTGGACATGAGATATGAGGTTACATTGGGTGGGGAGAGACACATGCTACAGGCTTATTATGTTTATATATATACTATGTTATTGGAGGTGCTTTTGTCTCTCTACCAGAGCTTGGCACATTTACTGGCCCTACGAGATACTACTTGCTGCTATGGGCTCTCCGACATAGAGCATGTAGTGGTCTCAGACTGAGTACTAGTGATGCTCTCATTTGTATTTCACTTAGCTGGTTACATAGCTTGCCCTGAGGATCTGTTTTTACTTATTGTATTTTATTTGGCTTGAGTGTTTATTGTACCTTGCTATATCCCCTGAGGACCTGGATCCAGATTATGTCCCCAGGTGTAGACGAAAAGAGCTATCCCGAGGTTTACGGGGCAGGTGTTGCTATTGGAGACGTACAGGTTGCAGAGGACGAGGTTGTTCCGGAGGACTTCTCTTTAGCACACAATATTCTCACATTTATTTATTATGCTTAGTGTTCTTAAATATTTGATCTTGTAGTGACTTCTGGATATCGTACTTTGAGTTATTTTCCTTTCCATTTTGATGACGGGTTGTTCCTCGTGACATTATTTATATTGCTTTGGTTGGACAAATCATTTTATATTATTGTGACTGGACTTGCCTCTTTGTGATTTCGTTACTTATTGTAGATGAGATTAGATATATAAACTGTGACAGGTATTTGTGGACCATTTTATATGTATTACAATTTAAGTGCACTCTAACGGGTCTATTAAATTGGGTTTGCCCATTGGAGTTGTGATGCTGGCCATTGCCACGTGGCTAGTCCCTTAGTATTTTGGGACTGGGGCGTAATATATCCTTCTACAGAAAATTGTTCTACACAAAGAACAAGGAGTAGACAACAGTGGTTCTGGGTCCGTAACCCCTCAATGTCTCCAAGGACTATCCACTGCTCTTGATATTCTTCCAGTCGATGGTCCTCCCTTGAACTAATAGCTAGAGGCCTAATAGATTTCTCTTTGAACTAAAAGATAAAACTAAATGGTAGGATTGCAAAGACACAATATCAGAGGTCCTCCAAGCCCATATATGTTGTGTCATTGACTATATACGGTGTTATGCCACTGTGACATGACCCGAAGCCGAGGTCCACTCCCTCTTGTAGTATCATACTACTGTAATATGGAGTACTACCCTCCTTTATAGTTTTTGGGATCAGCTGGTGTCACGCCCCAGTTCCAAAATACGTAGGACTAGGAACACGTAAGCATGCCAGCCGCATGGATATGGCAACTCCAATATATGGAAACCATATCCCATACGTACGCTGTAATATGAATATCAATCCACAAGTGGTATAAAATGTATCACAAGTCACAGGGTACAATCTAAATCTCATCCATGAAAATAAAATATAAATGAATAACCAGCACCTATATAACTAGATCTCAACATAAGTATCTAAGGATGATAGTTGGATGGAAACAAATCCACTACCAACTCGAATGTAAGAGCAAATACAAAATAAGTACAATACAACAACACCATATAAGAATACCGGCTAGCAATCACGGGCTCGAAGAGAGGACATCCACGAAATATATGTAACCATCCAAATCTATGCTCCTGCAAATACTCAAGAACAGATACACCTGGCAGAGGACCAGGTCCTCAGAGGGACGTAACAAAATACAGAAAAGTGAGCCAACTTGAATACAGTAAACATGCATATAATTTGAAAATAAATAAGTACGCTATACAAGACAATCTATATGAATGCAAATGAGGACAACTTTTTGACGTATGGGTAAGGGTAGGCTACTCGATCTACCTCACAACTCACACACACGTCAGTGGACATCAGAAATCGACATACCGCGGGGGTAGCGACCAGCGAGACTCCAGAAATCGACATACCGCGGGGGTAGCGACTAGCGCAACACACGCCCGTAGTGCGAACTATATACTACGGTTTACCAGAGTGGTTAAAAGCCCATACGCCTAATGATTGTCCTCGATGATACTAAGTGTCAAGTGTGTGTCAACATATCTAATATATAGTAATGACAGAAAGGAACTACACATGCAATAAATATACAAAAATGCAATAAATATACAGAAATATACTAAGCATGCAAAATACTGTAAACAATTTGGCAAGGTATCTTGCCTGGTCTGAAAAGGATGAAGTCCCAACTCAAGGCGTCGTCCGATCTACCCGTCACATAAATTAAATAAGTTAGGTTACAAAAGTGGGTGAATAGGTTCCTCTATTTTAATCTATTTTAATTCTGAATAAAATAACCTAAAATAGTATTTTAATCTTATTATAATCTGATTTTATTGTGAAGCTCTAATTTTGGTCCAAAGAAAGTCAACTTTAAGGATTTGTGATCCGTAGCACACAAATCGAGGCAATCCGTTGACCAAAAAGTCAACCAACTCAAATCCTGGATTTGTATATGGAATCCTATATATTTCAATGCTACATAAACACTGGAATAGACGGTTTCATAAAATCACAAGTCAGTAAAGAGTTATGTCCACTAGGGCGCACAGATGATAGTTTTTTGTGGTTTTCTATTTACGTCTACGTTGCACAAATTTTATAGTAGAATAAACTTATATTTTAAATTCTATAAAAATACTTTTCTGGAATTTCATCATGTTATCTTTTTGAAACTTTAAACGGTTTATAATTTCGAGTTTGGGATCTCCCGAAATCTCAAAAATACCAAAACGCGTCTAATTTCGGACAACTGGCACTTTTAGAATTTTCTGAAAAAATAGGTTCATAAATTATTAAAATAAATTATATAATCAGAAAACTAATCTTGATATAGTTCTAACAAAAAAATTGGAGCGCGTTTGGAGTCCGGAGCTAGGAGATATCGTCTTTTTAATTCGTCATAACTAGTAGAAAATGAGGCTGAATTTATGACGAATTTTGACTCTTTTTGGACGAAAAAGAGGTGAATTTGGGAAAGAAAAATATGAAGGATGAGGTATTTATAATAGTGGAGACTACTTAATTAAATACGACTAGGATTGGTTAATTTGGATAGGATTATGATGAATTTAAATAAGGATAGGATATTCATGAAGTTGCTTTCCTAGTAGGTTCAAGATTTGAATTAATTTAAAATAGAGTTTGAATTTATCTCAATAATTTATAATCTTAAATATAATTAAAGATAATACAAATAATTTATAAAATCTTATTAATATCTATTAACACTAAATTAGCATCTATCTAATATTAAGACTATATATATCCAAATAAATCCTAAATAATTTTTAAAATCTAAATAAATTTCTTAAAATTCTAAATAAACTATAGAAAAATATAATTTAAATATTTTAAACTAAAATAAATATTTGGTAGAAACAACATGCAAGTATGGTCGTATCGTAAATCATAGAAGTCCTAAAAATTTATGTTTCCTAAGTTTTAATTACCAAAAATTCTAGAAAAAATCTCCAAAAATCTAAAATAGCCTAAAAATATTTCTAAATAAATATTTATATAAGTAAATATATCAAGAAATTTATTTTCTAATTAACTAAGAGAATACTCTAAAGAAATTTAATATTTAAAATAATCTATAATAAATATAATAATATAAAATACACACAAAATATCTATTTTGGGTGAGGGGGTTTACAATCTACCCAACTTAAAAAAATTTCGTCCTCGAAATTGACACTAACCCATATTCATGATAATCACTATAGCTATTACACTACATAGCTATCTAGCAGTGCTTCCTAAAAGTCATGGTCTGTCATTCTAACACTTCCCATTTATTGTCCATACACTATCCTATTATCCTCTAACTCGTCTACACTACCCAACTTACAAAAGTTCTACTAGTAGTCACAGTCTCTTGAGGCTATTGTCTAGGTTGTAAGACGAATATATTTATTGGGTCGAGAGTCTTGGGGTACTTGTCTTGAATCTCACAACCATGATTTTTTTTTTAACCGTCAAGTATCGTAGTCTAATACTGCCATGCCACCTGACCAATATGTCTGTAAATACTCCACTACTTTACTACAACGGTCTAGCTGCAGCTGTCGCTACTTTGCCAGCGATTTGTCATAGTTGTCAGTTCGTAACAAGTGCCTTCAATTCTTTCCTAGGCATAGTCTAAGTTTTTGGGCAACAGTTAAAGTCTTGACAAACTTATAAAACTATTAAAAGTATAAACTAGTTCAAACAGTCTAACAAATTCCTATTAGCCTAAGGGATGCTATACATGGTTTTTAAAATAATAAGAGGATACAGATATTACTATAGGTCATATACATAAGGGTTATTATTAAGAACTCATCCTTTAGTTATTAATCATCTACTAAACCATTTATGTTTTTAACTAACAAAATAAGGGTGAGGTTGAAGTAAATCAACAATCTATGATGGCACGAAGGACGCAACTATGATAGGAAGATTTAAGCACGAGATAAGGAATGGAGATAGAAGAGAAGATAGGCTACCCAAGGGGCGAGATGGTGATAGAAAAAGAATACTACTAATTCTACTTGCGTCATCTATTAGCATCGCGTGTATGCCATCTGGGTAAAATATCAGTATATCCTCATAACTGCTAAACCAACACCTATATAATTCTACGTCTACTATGCACCTAAGATCTTGTGTCATAAAGGGGGTCATGAGTATGCAATAACACATATAACTAAGGTCGTACATGTATCTATGACTTCCTGTGGCCGTGCTCTCTTGTTTGTCATCATGAGTGCTTGGCCTATGGGGTATATCTAGTACTATTCGTGTATTAAACTTATACTAAGCACGAACGCTCGTCTTTCCGAAATAGGGGAAGACGGAAAACAACAATAAAGAGTTCAAGGAGGAGGCGATATAATACAAGTACGGGATTCGAATGGATTAGAGAATTCGAAAAGGAGTTGCCAAGGCAGTTGTGGATTAAAACCTTATTTGGTAAATTTCTATTCTCATGTTCATATCAGAACAGTTATGTACCTGACATGATATGCTCTGACCAGTCTAGAGGGCAAGTATATTTGTCTAACAAGTTGAGTCAACTATATCTCAATCCACATAAAGTAGTGATACAAAGAGCGAACCAAGTGTACTACGGTTGATCAGACCATAATACACCGATTCTGATTTAGACAATGTATTAGTGTGGGCCCCCAATAATACATATGTCATGAACAAGCTCAATAAAAGAATAAGCTTGCAAAACTAGGCTATAATAGCATCATAAGTCGAGGTAGTAAAAATATAAGTACGCTTGATTATGATGGAGGAAGGTACAGAATAATCTAAGTTCACCAAGAAGATCGGTGTTGTATCTCTACAGTTGTCATACTAACTACTTGTCAAGGTTTCTAGTCAACCAAATGGGTGTATGGGCCTCTAAGTTCTACAGTCTAGATAAACACTAAAGTTTTATAGTCTAGATAAACACTATCTTCTTATACAAGTCTATAGTTTGTGTCATTCATTTATACTTCATTAATGGGTCAACAGGACTATGTGTTACTAGGTTATGAGGCATACTATCCAACTTACAATAAATAGTGTTATTAAATACTAGAGGGTATATACCTAGTACAAGTTATCTTCCCACCTCTATCAAGCACGAGAGAAGATTGACATTGAGAATGGATCAAGCAAGATGCAATACAAGCAATCAAATGAGAACGCGAAATAAAATCAAGGACGGTGATTAAATAAGTGGATGAGATCCTATATTCTAATCCTGTGCGCAGGCTTGCTCGGTACAGTAACGTAACCGAGACAATATGCTCTTGACCTGTATGGGCCACCACAAAAACATGTCATGCCCCAGTCCAAAATACGTAGGACTAGGAACACGTAAGCATGTCAGCCGCATGGATATGGCAACTCCAATATATGGAAATCATATCCCATACGTACGCTGTAATATGAATATCAATCCACAAGTGGTATAAAATGTATCACAAGTCACAAGGTACAATCTAAATCTCATCCACGAAAATCAAATATAAATGAATAACCAGCACCTATATAACTAGATCTCAACATAAGTATCTAAGGATGATAGTTGGATGGAAACAAATCCACTACCAACTCGAATGTAAGAGCAAATACAAAATAAGTACAACACAACAACACCATATAAGAATACCGGCTAGCAATCATGGGCTCGAAGAGAGGACATCCACGAAACATATGTAACCATCCAAATCTATGCTCCTATAAATACTCAAGAACAGATACACCTGGCAGAGGACCAGGTCCTCAGAGGAACGTAACAAAATACAGAAAAGTGAGCCAACTTGAATACAGTAAACATGCATATAATTTAAAAATAAATAAGTACGCTGTACAAGATAATCTATATGAATGCAAATGAGGACAACTTTTCGACGTATGGGCAAGGGTAGGCTACTCGATCTACCTCACAACTCACACACACGTCAGTGGACATCAGAAATCGACATACCGCGGGGTAAGCGACCAGCGCGACACACGCTCGTAGTGCGAACTATATACTATGGTTTACCAGAGTGGTTAAAAGCCCATACGCCTAATGATTGTCCTCGATGATACTAAGTGTCAAGTGTGTGTCAACATATCTAATATATAGTAATGACAGAAAGGAACTACACATGCAATAAATATACAGAAATGCAATAAATATACAAAAATATACTAAGCATGTAAAATACTGTAAACAATTTGGCAAGATATCTTGCCTGGTCTGAAAAGGATGAAGTCCCAACTCAATGCGTCGTCCGATCTACCCGTCACATAAATTAAATAAGTTAGGTTACAAAAGTGGGTGAATAGGTTCCTCTATTTTAATCTATTTTAATTCTGAATAAAATAACCTAAAATAGTATTTTAATCTTATTATAATCTGATTTTATTGTGAAGCTCTAATTTTGGTCCAAAGAAAGTCAACTTTAAGGATTTGTGATCCGTGGCACACAAATCGAGGCAATCCGTTGACCAAAAAGTCAACCAACTCAAATCCTGGATTTGTATATAGAATCCTATATATTTCAATGCTACATGAACACTAGAATAGACGGTTTCATAAAATCACAAGTCAGTAAAGAGTTATGTCCACTAGGACGCACAGATGATAGTTTTTGGTGGTTTTCTATTTACGTCTACGTTGCACAAATTTTATAGTAGAATAAACTTATATTTTAAATTCTATAAAAATACTTTTCTAGAATTTCATCATGTCAGCTTTCCGAATCTTTAAACGGTTTGTAATTTTGAGTTCGGGATCTTCCGAAATCTCAAAAATACCAAAACACGTCTAATTTCGGACAGCTGGCACTTTTAGAATTTTCTAAAAAAATAGGTTCATAAATTATTAAAATAAATTATATAATCAGAAAACTAATCTTGATAGAGTTCTAACAAAAAACCTGGAGCACGTTTGGAGTCCGGAGCTAGGAGATGTCGTCTTTTTAATTCGTCATAACTAGTAGAAAATGAGGCTGAATTTATGACGAATTTTGACTCTTTTTGGACGAAAAAGAGGTGAATTTGGGAAAGAAAAATATGAAGGATGAGGTATTTATAATGGTGGAGACTACTTAATTAAATACGACTAGGATTGGTTAATTTGGATAGGATTATGATAAATTTAAATAAGGATAGGATATTCATGAAGTTGCTTTCCTAGTAGGTTCAAGATTTGAATTAATTTAAAATATAGTTTGAATTGAGATCAATAATTTATAATCTTAAATATAATTAAAGATAATACAAATAATTCATAAAATCTTATTAATATCTATTAACACTAAATTAGCATCTATCTAATATTAAGACTATATATATCCAAATAAATCCTAAATAATTTTTAAAATCTAAATAAATTTCTTAAAATTCTAAAAAATTATAGAAAAATATAATTTAAATATTTTAAACTAAAATAAATATTTGGTAGGAACAACATGCAAGTATGGTCGTATAGTAAATCATAGAAGTCCTAAAAATTTATGTTTCCTAAGTTTTAATTACCAAAAATTCTAGAAAAAATCTCCAAAAATCTAAAATAGCCTAAAAATATTTCTAAATAAATATTTATATAAGTAAATATATCAAGAAATTTATTTTCTAATTACCTAAGAGAATACTCTAAAGAAATTTAATATTTAAAATAATCTATAATAAATATAATAATATAAAATACACACAAAATACCTATTTTGGGTGAGGGGGTTTACAGCTGGCTCTAGAAGCCTTACATGAACGGATCTGCCAGACCCTCCTGGCTCCGATTATCAGACACTGTAATGATCCACAGTAGCTGCTCTCATTCAATATCCTATATTGGCCCTTGAAACCTATCATAAATAGATCCGTCAGATTTACTAAATTCTGATCATTAAAGCACTGTAATAATCTATGCAATCTGCGCTCATTCAGTGTCATCTATTCTACCCACATAGTTTTCTTCAAACCGTTGAAGAGATGAACAGATTACACTGCTGTAGCTTCCAGGTTTTCACAGTTTGTCGGTATCACCCAAATCTGTATACTAACCATAGGAAGATCATCTAAGAGCTTTCAGAGCCATTCTGCTTTATATGCTGCAGTTTGATAGTGAAAGAACTCTGAGAGTAAAGACGGTTGCTTCGACTTCCACAATATAGCAACACCACCCCTGGTAAAGTCATGTCCTCCTGTAGATATTTTACTCTTCTTTCCTGGGCACCGACTGGCATCACCAAAGCCATCATTCAAATCTGGATAGATGCTGTAGTGCAAGATATACAACTGAGTCCACCTGAGAATTCTGTCGACTCTCTTCACAGCTTTTTAGTGTTCAACACACATACTGCTCGTGAACTGACTCAGTATCCCTTCAGTAAGAGCTATATCAGGCATGGTGATACTTGTAGCTTGAATCATTCACCTAATAATGCTAGAGTACAACAACTGTCTGACGCTTTTCCTTGGATCTGGCTTCATCTCCATGTCATACCTGAGGAGTATCGTCCCTGATACCGAAAGCGTGTGATCAATATTTTATACTAAAATCTTGTGACTTAGCAAGTCCACCTAGCTTCCAGATTATCTTATATCCTCAGGATGACATCCGTAATCCCATGTCCTGAGTTTGGACAAAAATGACATCTTTGTTCTAGTGATACTTCTATGTCCATAACTGGGACTAGTAAGTCGTCCACATAATGACTCATCAATTATCAGCGAACTTTGTGTACACATACTTTTCTGTCTCGCTGATCCTGCGACAACTTTGACTAGATGACTTATCAAACTCCTGTTGTCATATCCTATGAATTACTTCAGGCCGTATCGAGATATCACTAACTCGCAGACTATCTTCAAACCTGAATGACAATAATTCTGACTATTATCCGTGAATCTCTCATATCTATCTTCATCCAAGACTTGTTGTCTTCCCATCATCTGATAAATAATCAGCTTGTGAATAATAGCTACGACAATCATCATCCTGATCTATGACATCCTCATCGAGGTACCAAAGAACTCAATCCCCTATTGTCTGAGAAAACCCATGGACATATAGCCTAGTCTTGAACTCAACTGTTATATTTGCTTTCATCTTTATCGACTTGAAGATCTGATAAGCATCTGATTGGTTTAGCTCCTTCAGGCAGATTGACCAACACCCAAGTATGGTTGGAGGTTACTGAGTCATACTCATAATTTATAGCCTCCTCCATAAAATAGCATCTCTTGTCTTCATCGCCTCATCATAGGTAAGCGGATCTGCTTCCACATGATAGGTGACAAAATCTTCTTCGAAGTTCTTTACTCCTCTCACTCGCTTAGACACCGGTCTGCGAGTTCTGGTTTAATCATTGTCATTGGGATGATAACTTTTTCTTGGACTACATCTTCGTTAGAAGCTTCAGCCTTCTGTGCATCCACATTATTTTTCGAAATATCCACGATAACAATGTTCTTGTGCCTTGCAAATTTTTCTTCAAAGAGTTTTGGTTGCGAGATTCAATAATATGATTTAATTCAATATCAAGAAATATCTGAGCATCACTCTTCTCAGCATCACCTTGAAAGATTGTCTTCGTAGTCCTCGATTCCAGATTCTGAATCTTCAATTCTGGAAGCTTCACAGACACCAGACACCCCCACACTCGAATAACGTTCAAGTTGGGTATGACTATAAACCAGAGTTCCTGAGGAGTGACATCGAAATTTGCGTATGGCACTCTGTTCAGAATGAACGTAGTCGTCAACACAGCTTCTCCCCATAAGTAGTTTGGAAGACCCGTAGTCAACAGCATTTAGTTCATCATTTCTGTCAACGTCATGTTCTTCCTTTCAACTACTACACTTGATTGAGGAGAATACAGAGCAGTTGTCTCATTCATAATTTTATGTTCTTTATGAATTCAATATACCTATACTCTCTGCCTTGATCACTTCTGAGTCTCTTGAGTTATTGCCCCATTTGACGTTCAGCCTCAACCCTGAACTCCTTGAACTTCTTGAATGCTTCATCTTTTGACTTGAGTAGATAGACGAACGTGTACTTCGAGTAGTCGTCGATGAAAGTAATGAAGTACTTTCTCTTGGCCTTTGTGGAGAACTTCTTGAAGTCACAGATATCTGAGTAAACCAACTCCAGAAGATCTGTACTTAGGTTTATCCGTTTGAACGGATTTCTTGTGATCTTTGTCTGCATACAGACCTTAAACTTTTCTACCTCCTTACCCCCATATTTGGAGATAAACCCTAGACTAGACATCTTGTAGTATGAAGTATATGTCCTAGTCTGGGGTCGACAACTCTTACAATAAGACTTTTCTTATAAGCAGAAGCTCGAACATCCATTTGATACTGAAAGCTTGTTCCAAAATATGTCTCCTGCTAAGATATCATCATCTGGCGACTATGGATGTTCACTTTCAAGTCTGCAATAGACTTTCTGAGATTAGGTCCTTGGTAATCACTGGTACATTGATACACGTACCCCTTTCACTGTAACTTCTCAAAGTTTAGAACTATTGTCCTAATCCCCAGATCCTCTGCTTGATCCTTGCTTGCTATCAAGACCTTCACCATTGAAAGGTTCAACCTTGATCAACAGCTCTTCCTAAAGCACATGTGGCTAGATGCACCAGTTTCCATCTACTGGTCAACAACCATGACATAGGACTTAACCTGTACAATCATAGCAACCGAATTAAGTAATCAAAGGAACCAAGTTTAGTTATTCTTTGCTATATTGGTTCGAATTGGTTCTACTGTCAAGTTCCAATTTTAGCCATGCGATAAGTCATGTATACTGCAGTGACCTTCATGTACATAGGCTACCATGTGCCAATCCATGCGTATAAGCCCCCATGCACCAATCCATGCGCATAAGCCTCCATGCGCCAATCCATGCGCATAAGCCACCATGCGCCAATCCATGCGTATAAGCCTCCATGCGCCAATCCATGCGCATAAGCCTCCACGCGTCCTGTATGCGCAGAGACCATCATGCACATTGAGACACTATGTCTGCCATGCTTTATGACTTCCAATGCGCTGTTATGCGCCAAGTCTTGCTATACGCCAAGGTCTGCCATGCGCCAAGGTCTTTCCCTTGTGTGCATACTCTGCAATAACTGGTCATCTTGTAATCTTTATTCCAACTAGAATGCACGTCCTTCAGATGTTATCTCCTCCATCCTCGAGAATGGTAGGTATCGACAACTCACTTTTAATATTTGACAAAGGACTCATTTTCTCATCCAAACGTTCAAAGTGAATCATGTCAATCTTCTCAAGTTTGTAAAAACTTGTTGCTGAGAAGATTGGATCGGAAGTTCTCCATCTTTCTTTGGCTCTTGCTTTGAGATTGTCAGTCCTGAGGTGGATCAAAGATGGTAGAACATGGGACAATAGCATAGCTACAAGCGAAATCCGAAAGTTTGCTCTCTACTACAAGCCAAGTTGTCGTCGAGACACAGAGCTTCCGGAAAACAAGTTTACCCTCTGATGAACTCGATTCCAACTGATCACAAGGAACCAAGGGAGAAGTTGGCACACCAGAAACTCGTAAGAGTCTCTCTTCAAGTGATACACAACTCCTAAAAAGCACCCCTCCAAGACCAGGTTACAAACTGACCAAATAGGAAAGGAAGCTACAACAAGAAATACAATGTTCTTCTCTTTACGTTTGAAGATGCTACAATGAGATAGAACGGTACAAAAAGAAAAGAAAAAGATCCAAACAGAACTCTTGCTGGGGTGATCAAAACTAACGGTGCTCAAAGCAATATTTGCCCTATCCGCGATCTGCTCCCAGGATCCAGCAAGCTCTCAACAAACTTCTGGAACCCTCATGTCACCTCCCTCCTGGACTCGCACGAACTCCTGGACTCCTTGGCGTGGCACCTCTCTTCAACTCTCTCTTTCTTTCTACCTCTCAAAAAAGAACAATCTTAAATGAGGGCCTGAGGAGAGTATTTATAGAGGAGATGGCCTCATGGTCGGTTACAAAAAGATTATGACAAAATTAATTCAGATCAAACAAAATCTGATTTGAATTAAATACTTATCTATAGTCAACTCTGAACTGAATCGCTACAGCAGCTCAGCCACACATCGGAGCAGCAGCTCAGCGTGTAGCATCGCATCGCCCATGCATGCAACCACGCTAGCAATAACGCATGCAACTCGCGTATAAACAAGGGCATGCGCCGATGCTGATGTCTGACATGCTAAGTGCAAAGTACGACGACAAAGCGCCATATTGTGCCACTTTGCGTCCTTGAGCCCGTGTCTGAGTCCGAGTATGAGTCGTTAAGCCCCTTCGGGACTTAGCTCCTATGAAAATAATTCCAAGAGCATGACAAAAAGCATAAATGCTTTCATGAGAAGTTAACCATTTTTTCTCCTAGGAAATACCCCCACATGGCACCCATGTGCCTCTATCACACCCGATTCCAGATTTGATATTTTTTGAATTTCTAGAATTTAATTTTTTCTGATAATGTATTCCTGCTATATTTCTCATGATTGGTCCATGTCATTTTATTTATCGTTTTATTGTTCCTGCTGTTGAGAGAGACTAACCGAGATCAGTAGAATACCCATTGGCATTACCATAGACCCAGTTTAGGATCCACATGTAGAGTGGACACTTGGTTCGGTTCATTTTGGGTGAACCCATAACTAAACCCTCTTTTCTCCTCTCTTAGTATATATATGGCTTTTCTCTCTTCTCTCTTTCATCTTCATTTATTTTCATCCTTCCTCCTCTCCCTTAAGATTCCCCCTAACCCTAACCCTAAGGAAAAGTTGTTGTGACTTGGACCGTGAGAAGTAGAGGCTAGGAGTCACCCAAGGCAAGTATATCTTGCTCAATGGTAAAATCTTGGATTTTTATATGTTATTTTTTTGAAAATGTATTTGATGAAAAATGTTCTTCTTGAGTTGCTGATCATGATTAGTTCTTGGAGTTTTGGATTTTGATGTGTAAATTTTTGTAGATTTGAGTTTCAAGTTTATGATTTTTATGTATTCTATGACTTTTTCTTGGTTTTGATCTACTAAATCTTAGTGTTTTTGAAAAATCGTTGTTACTTATGTTAGAGTATTTTATTTTAAGCATTTTTGCTTTTGTTTTACTTAATTTGGAGTTAAGATAGAGTTTTTATGATAAAAGCAATTTTTTGGTTTTTTGAGCTTTTCGGATATGGTTGAACTTGCTATTGGAGAAGACGAAGTCTTCATGCGGCCAGCGAGCTATGCGGCCCGAGAGGGTTATGCGGCATGAACTCTTGCCGCATACTGACTGCATGCGTCTATCTTGTTGGACGCATGACTGCTTATTTACACAAGTTTCCTTGAACCACCTTGTGCCTTCACTCGTCGAACGAATAAAAAATTCGCTAAGTCCAAAAGTGAGCTATGCGGCCAGAGAGTCCATACGGCCAATGGGTGCATGCGGCCAGTGAGTCCATGCGGCCATTGGGCGTATGCGGCCAGAAATTTTTGTGTGCATTTTTGTGTTCCCTGTTGATTAGTAATTTTTTTAATCATTATTGATGTGTGCTTCCTTATGTTAATGCAAGTTTATGATACCCGACAAGTTTTGTATATTATTTCACAAGACAAGTTTATGTACAAGTTCACAATCCTCATGACATCATAGAAATGTTTGTGTATGAAAATCTATTGTATTTGGTCTATCACCTCAAGCTTCTTTGTGGTACTTGTTGCTTGGAGTTCTGACCCCGCTAGCTTTGCATGGCCAGGTTACTCCGAAGAGAACCAGGATCCACCGCGCTTCCAGCAAGATGGCTCGCACTCGTAGGACTACGGCCGAAGCTCGCGAGTGGATTTCCTTCTTCCATCCCTCGTAGTGTTATTCATTTTTGTGGTGTTTTAGCAAGAGGCAGTGTTAGTCACTTATTTTGAGATCACTTCTCTGACTATGATCAACATGATGTATATATTAGACCATGGCTGGTATATTGATTATGTATATTTAAACTCTTCTTGTAAACTCCCTCACCCAAAATAGGTATTTTGTGTATATTTTATATTATTATATTTATTATATATGTTGAATTTATTTAGAATATGCTCTTAGTTAATTAGAAAATAAATTTCTTGATATATTTACTTATATAAATATTCATTTAGAATTATTTTAGGTTATTTTAGATTTTTGGAGATTTTTCTAGAATTTTTGGTAATTAAAACTTAGAAAACATAAATTTCTAGGACTTCTATGATTTACTATACGACCATACTTGCAAGTCGTTCCTACCAAATATTTATTTTAGTTTAAAATATTTAATTATATTTTTTTGTAATTTATTTAGAATTTTAAGAAATTTATTTAGATTTTAAAATTATTCAGGATTTATTTGGATATATATAGTCTTAATATTAGATAGATACTAATTTAGTATTAATAGATATAAATAAGATTTTATAAATTATTTGTATTATCTTTAATTATATTTAAGATTATAAATTATTGAGATAAATTTAAACTCTATTTTAAATTAATTCAAATCCTGAACCTACTAGGAAATCAACTTCATGCATATCCTATCCTTATTTAAATTCATCATAATTCTATCCAAATTAACCAATCCTATTCGTATTTAATTAAGTAGTTTCCACCATTATAAATACCTCATCCTTCATATTTTTCTTTCCCAAATTCCTCTCTTTTTCGTCCAAAAAATAGTCAAAATTCGTCATAAATTCAGCCTCATTTTCTACTAGTTATGACGAATTAAAAAGACGATATCTCCTAGCTCCGGACTCCAAACATGCTCCAGTTTTTTTTGTTAGAACGATAATGAGGTTATCTTTCTGATAATATAAATTGTTTTTTTTAATTATTAGTATTAAATTCTAGAAAATTCGTAGAGCACAGCATATCCAAAAATAAACGTGTTTCGATGTTTTTGCGATTCCGGGAGAACCAGGAATCAGAATCACGAACCGTTTAAAGTTTCGAAAAGCTAATGTCAAGATCATCGACATATATTTTTCCCAGAATTTATTTCGACATATTTATATACTGTTAATTCTGTAGAACTTCTAGGTTAGAATTTAACCATCGGTGCACAATACAAAATTTGTATGTGCCATAATTCCCAAACGAAATTGAATTCAGACGAGCCGTAAATTCCAGTATATTTTTGATGCTGAAATCTACAGGAAATTATGCATAAAAGTCGAGTTTGTATCGGTTGACTTTTTGGTCAACAGATCGCCTCGATTTGCGTGCCATGAGTCTCGAGTTGATAAAATTCAGTTTCTTTGGACAAAATTTAGGAATTAACATAAAAATCAGAATAATAAGATTAAAATATGATTTTAGAGTAATTATTCCAGAATTAAATAAATTAAAATAAATTAATGGTTATATTATTATATAGTTATATGAATATATATGTAAGTAAATGCTAATTGATAATTATGACTAAATATTCAGACTGTATGACCCTAGGACATCGTGGACTATCCCATACTTACCTTGACCATGTTGACCCTAAAAACTTGTGAATTTGTCTGCCTTGCGTACACTAACGTACTGGCATAGACACCTGTCAGTTGACTGACTGATTTCGTACAGTACTTGAAGACGCGACACCCGCGTAATTCAATGCATAATTGACCGTGTTAGATGACTAGTGTTACCCCTAGTATACCCCCTGATTCCAGTATAAATGTGGTTGAGTATGTGCTAGTGTAATGACTAATGATTCTATTATATTATATTTATGTGTACATAGGATATTGGATTGTTCTACGCGATTTCTGGAGCAGGTTATTGGTACATTGCAGCTTCCTTGCCAGGCAAGTATTACCTTGCCATTGTACTATTATTTTTATTCTATATGTTGCATGCATCTTTATTTTCTGTCTTTTCATATATTTTAACTGTTATATAAAAATACGCGCGACGGTGTCGTCGCGGTATATTTTTATTTATGTATTTGCATTGACCTTGTTTATGAGACTACCCCATCATCATGTAGCATCTTTAGGTTCATTGGCCGTGACACAGTTGTTACACGAGTTATGAGTCTCATGTAGATCACGGACTTGCGTGCAGGTTGGCCTCCTGTACGTGTGGGCCGTGCGTTAGGAGTAACTGCTGTTAGAAACTTTGCATGCTAGTAGACTTGGCAGTTATTAGAGGTATTATCGTGTCATGGATGTGACATGCTTAGAGCATGGGGTGGGGAGAACAACAAGTAAGGCGTGTGGGCTCCGTTGCACTTTCCTTGTGTAACCCGTACGCTCCGCCGGAGATGCGCGGTCATGATGACCCCTATATATACTACTTGGCGGGCCTCCGGTGTTCGAAAGATGCCGTGCCTTTGTAGGCCCCTGGATCTCCAAGAGAACTATGCCAATCCTATTTTAGCCAGATAGCCCACGCGTTGGGAAAGTTGTTCTTAACTGCATTCACTTTAGATGGTTAGGCGACCCATTGGATATTTATTTCAGTACTTTATTGGCATGTGTTTAAGTATCTTGTTATGTCCCTCTGAGGACCTGGTCCGCTGCCAGGTGTACCTGTTTCTTGAGTATTTGCAGGAGCGTAGATTTGGATGGTTATAGCTGCTTCGTGGATGTCTTCTTTTCGAGCCGTGATTGATAGCTGGTACTTATATTGTTTGAGTGAGTTGTACTTATATTGTATTTACTTTTCCTATTTGAGTTGGTAGTGGATTTGTTTCCATCCAACTATCATCCTTAGATACTTCTTATTGAGATCTAGTTTCATATATACTGTTTATTTATCTCTATATAATTTTGGTGGATGAGATTTAGATTTTACCCTGTGACTTGTGACATATGTTTATACCACTTGTGGATTTGATATTCATATTACAGCGTACGTATGGATTTGGTTTCCATATATTGGGGTTGCTATATCCATGCGGCTGGCATGCTTACGTGTCCTAGTCCTACGTATTTTGGGACTGGGGCGTGACATGTTTTTGTGGTGGCCCACGCAGGTCGAGAGCATATTGTCTCGGTTACGTTACTGTACCGAACAAGCCTGCACATAGGACTAGAGTATAGGATCTCATCCACAATTGACTATGATTCACCTTCCTCCTCTATGATCTATTCGAACAATTGTATCCTGCTTGATTCTTGTACTTCCCTAATAAGTTCCTTGAGTATATATGGCCTTCTGCTAGAATATAGGAACCCCTGTTATTACGATGATAATTAGAGTAGCACACCTATTAAGAATACAACGAGAATATAGACACACCACTAAGTTTAGAATATCTAGTGAACCCTAGAATTCCTTATCTTTAGAATTGATTTACCATTACCCCCTGATGTATTATGAAGACTTGAGAGTAGTATAGACACTACTAGAGTTAGTTAGAAGTTTTACCATAATGTTTGACCCTAGTATTGAGGAACCAATGGAGAACCAATATTGAACATTAGGACTGAACCTAACCCTCATAATTGGATAGTATTAGAGAACTATAAAACTTATGTCATTGTCTTGTTACTAGTAGACAGCACCCTAGGAAGCCTAGAGGAATGTAATCAACCATTTCCCTTGATCATACCCCGAACATAGCAACTAGCATGCCACCCCCTTAGAGAACCATGATGCTATCTAGAGCCCTCTATTTTTGATTTCATAACTTGTCCCCCTGTAACCTTAGCATTCGCTAATTGTGTGACGACTAAATTATGATTCTTCTTTCTTCATCATTTAACTCGTGCCACATAACTCGTATGATTGAAGGCCAAGTAATCTTATTCTATGTTAGGACATGTAGTTTGCTAGGGTATAGCTTGGTAATTTGAACTTTGAATTTTGTGCGTGATAGTTGGGATTTGATAGTTTGCGTAGTTCCCTTAGGTTATGACCTAATGATTACCCATTAGCTTTAAATCACGAAATTTGTACCCATAGCTCGATACGAGTTAAATCCCTTTCCCCTTAACGACTAGTAACTCTTCTATCCCTACGATTGACACCTGTTCTATGAGCACTTGACCCTTACCTATATAATGCAATAGGAGACCCTAATAAGAGTTTCTGTTCTATGTACATGTGCAAGGTTATTTTTGTAGGTATCTTTAAGGCAATACAATAGTAGTTAAATTATTTTAAGTTGGATAGTATGCCTCACCACCTAGTATCACGTAGTCCCTGTGATCCATTGATGAAGTGTAACTGAATGACATTAATTGTATGCTAGCAAAGACGACAGTGTTTATTCAGACGATAAAATTTAGAGGTCCATGTCCCTATTGGTCGACTAGCGACTTAGACAAGGAATTAGTATGACAACTGTAGAGATTGTGTAGTCTTTCATTATTTTTGCTTATTTTGCTTTTGTTTTTGTGAATTTGAATTGTTATGAACCTTCCTTCATCATAATCTAGCGTATTCATATTTGCTGTACTACCTTGACTTATGCTGCTATTATAGCCTAGTTTTTGCAAGCTTATTCTTTATTGAGCTTGTTCATAACATACGTATTATTGGGGGCCCACAATAATACATTTCAGAATCAGTGTATTAGGGTCTAGCTAACCTTAGTGCGCTTGGTTCGCCCTTCGTATAACTACTTTACGTGGATTGAGATATGTAGTGATTAGTAGACGAATATACTTACCCTCTAGATACGACAAAGCATATCATATCAAGTACATAACTGTACAGATGTGAGCATGCGAATAGGAAATTACCAAATTAAGATTTTAATCCACAACTGTCTTGACAATTCCCATTTGAATTCTTTAAACGCTTTGATTCCCATACTTCCATTCTATTACCCCTCCTTGAACTCTTTTCCGTTGCTTTCCGTCTTCCCTTGTTTCGGAAAGACGAAACATCGTGCTTGGATATAAGTGATACACGGATAGTACAAGATATACCCCATAGGCCAATCACATTATTTGGTGACTATCTTTCATAATTGATTAAGGGCATATCACATATAGTTGGTGTTAAAGTTTTGAGGATTGAATGACATGAGAAAATAAATTAAGGAATATTTTTCTTAAGTGTAAGAGCCTTATGTGATAGATGGGTAAATTCTAAGTTGGGTAGAAATTGCTGTATTAAACTTGAGGAGAATTCTTTTAGATTGTGATCAAGTAGGATTAGATTGAGAGATTAAGTCCTTTTAAATGTGGAGAATTTTAAAAGAGGGATTAAGATAATGAGGATTTAATGAATTTTAAAAATCTTGATATTGAGGACCCAATATTTATATTTTGAGCACATGATTTAAATTTTGAATATTGAAGGATGAATCATCGATTTAAATTTTTAGGATAAATATAAAATTTTAGACTTGAACAATTGGTTAATTAGATTTAAATTTTACAATTTGATGATTTGAATTAAAAGTTCAATTTTGATTGTTGGGTCACCTATTTGAAATATTGAGGATGTAAATTGAGTTTAAATATTTGAATAGTACAAAATTCTTAAGTTAAGAATAGGAATAAGATTTGATTAGAATTGTTTATTGTTCAAAGTCTAGAGGAGATTATGATAGTTGGAAATTATGATATAAATTTTGACGTGGGATGTCATATAGACTTGAGTAAGATTTGGATGTTGATTATTTAAAAATCGAGAAGAGATTATGACAGGTTGAATTTTGATTTAAACAGTGGTTATATTAATTTTGAAGTGATCGCGATAGATTCGAATAGATTTTGTTATTTAAATTTTTGGAAGAGATTGCGATTGACATACCTTATGTACGAATGTGAAGGATTTAACAAATTATGTCTTATTTTAATTTTGAGGATGAAATTATTTTAAGTTGGGTAGATTGTAAACTCCCTCACCCAAAATAGGTATTTTGTGTATATTTTATATTATTATATTTATTATATATGTTGAATTTATTTAGAATATGGTCTTAGTTAATTAGAAAATAAATTTCTTGATATATTTACTTATATAAATATTCATTTAGAATTATTTTAGGTTATTTTAGATTTTTGGAGATTTTTCTAGAATTTTTGGTAATTAAAACTTAGAAAACATAAATTTTTAGGACTTCTATGATTTACTATACGACCATACTTGCATGTCGTTCCTACCAAATATTTATTTTAGTTTAAAATATTTAATTATATTTTTTTGTAATTTATTTAGAATTTTAAGAAATTTATTTAGATTTTAAAATTATTCAGGATTTATTTGGATATATATAGTCTTAATATTAGATAGATACTAATTTAGTGTTAATAGATATTAATAAGATTTTATAAATTATTTGTATTATCTTTAATTATATTTAAGATTATAAATTATTGAGATAAATTTAAACTCTATTTTAAATTAATTCAAATCCTGAACCTACTAGGAAATCAACTTCATTCATATCCTATCCTTATTTAAATTCATCATAATCCTATCCAAATTAACCAATCCTATTCGTATTTAATTAAGTAGTGTCCACCATTATAAATACCTCATCCTTCATATTTTTCTTTTCCAAATTTCTCTCTTTTTCGTCCAAAAAATAGTCAAAATTCGTCATAAATTCAGCCTCATTTTCTACTAGTTATGACGAATTAAAAAGACGATATCTCCTAGCTCCGGACTCCAAACACGCTCCAATTTTTTTTGTTAGAACGATAATAAGGTTAGCTTTCTGATAATATAAATTGTTTTTTAATTATTAGTATTAAATTTTGGAAAATTCGTAGAGCACAGCATGTCCAAAAATAGACGTGTTTCGATATTTTCGTGATTTCGGGAGAACCAGGAATCAGAATCACGAACCGTTTAAAGTTTCGGAAAGCTAATGTCAAGATCATCGACATATATTTTTTCCAGAATTTATTTCGAAGTATTTACATACTGTTAATTCTGTAGAACTTCTAGGTTAGAATTTAACCATCGGTGCACAATACAAAATTTGTATGTGCCATAATTCCCAAACGAAATTGAATTCAGATGAGCCGTAAATTCTAGTATATTTTTGATGCTAAAATATATAGAAAATTATGCATGAAAGTCGAGTTTGTATCGGTTGACTTTTTGGTCAACAGATCGCCTCGATTTGCGTGCCATGAGTCTCGAGTTGATAAAATTCAGTTTCTTTGGACAAAATTTAGGAATTAACATAAAAATCAGAATAATAAGATTAAAATAGGATTTTAGAGTAATTATTCCAGAATTAAATAAATTAAAATAAATTAATGGTTATATTATTATATAGTTATATGAATATATATGTAAGTAAATGCTAATTGATAATTATGACTAAATATTCAGACTGTATGACCCTAGGACATCGTGGACTATCCCATACTTACCTTGACCATGTTGACCCTAAGAACTTGTGAATTTGTCTGCCTTGCGTACACTAACGTACTGGCATAGACACCTGTCAGTTGACTGACTGATTTCGTACAGTACTTGAAGACGCGACACCCGCGTAATTCAATGCGTAATTGACCGTGTTAGATGACTAGTGTTACCCCTAGTATACCCCCTGATTCCAGTATAAATGTGGTTGAGTATGTGCTAGTGTAATGACTAATGATTCTATTATATTATATTTATGTGTATATAGGATATTGGATTGTTCTGCGCGATTTCTGGAGCAGGTTATTGGTACATTGCAGCTTCCTTGCCAGGCAAGTATACCTTGCCATTGTACTGTTATTTTTATTCTATATGTTGCATGCATCTTTATTTTCTGTCTTTTCATATATTTTAACTGTTATATAAAAATACGCGCGACGGTGTCGTCGCGGTATATTTTTATTTATGTATTTGCATTGACCTTGTTTATGAGACTACCCCATCATCATGTAGCATCTTTAGGTTCATTGGCCGTGACACAGTTGTTACACGAGTTGTGAGTCTCATGTAGATCACGGACTTGCGTGCAGGTTGGCCTCCTGTACGTGTGGGCCGTGCGTTAGGAGTAACTGCTGTTAGAAACTTTGCATGCTAGTAGACTTGGCAGTTATTAGAGGTATTATCGTGTCATGGATGTGACATGCTTAGAGCATGGGGTGGGAAGAACAACAAGTAAGGCGTGTGGGCTCCGTTGCACTTTCCTTTTGTAACCCGTACGCTCCGTCGGAGATGCGCGGTCATGATGACCCCTATATATACTACTTGGCGGGCCTCCGGTGTTCGAAAGACGCCGTGCCTTTGTAGGCCCCTGGATCTCCAAGAGAACTATGCCAATCCCATTTTAGCCAGATAGCCCACGCGTTGGGAAAGTTGTTCTTAACTGCATTCACTTTAGATGGTTAGGCGACCCATTGGATATTTATTTCAGTACTTTATTGGCATGTGTTTAAGTATCTTGTTATGTCCCTCTGAGGACCTGGTCCGCTGCCAGGTGTACCTGTTTCTTGAGTATTTGCAGGAGCGTAGATTTGGATGGTTATAGCTGCTTCGTGGATGTCTTCTTTTCGAGCCGTGATTGATAGCTGGTACTTATATTGTTTGAGTGAGTTGTACTTATATTGTATTTACTTTTCCTATTTGAGTTGGTAGTGGATTTGTTTCCATCCAACTATCATCCTTAGATACTTCTTATTGAGATCTAGTTTCATATATACTGTTTATTTATCTCTATATGATTTTGGTGGATGAGATTTAGATTTTACCCTGTGACTTGTGACATATGTTTATACCACTTGTGGATTTGATATTCATATTACAGCGTACGTGTGGATTTGGTTTCCATATATTGGGGTTGCCATATCCATGCGGCTGGCATGCTTACGTGTCCTAGTCCTACGTATTTTGGGACTGGGGCGTGACACTTCTAGTGCAGCATTTTGTATTCACTAGCTTCATGATCATATATGACATATAATTCGGGACACCTTTTTTACTTTCATGTATGATATACTCTTGTACTTGTACTATTGTATTGAGATAATAGGATTTGTCGGCCTTAAAACTGACGTCATAACTTGCTAGAGTTCACCCATTTGTCTTCTAGACAACCTTAACACATTGTGACTTACTTCGGTATTCTGTAAGGTGTGGTTGGCCATGTCAGTCCCCGTATTTATCCAGTATTCTGGGAGCGGGGTGTGACAAGATTTTATTGGTGGCCCATGCAGGTCTATTTTTCAGACTTGTGGGAGAACTCATCTTGTTAGAATCTCAATTCTCTACTTGTCTTCGATTGAACTCCACTTGTAACCTGCACTTCTCATTTTCCTTGAACATCAAACTTATTTGACATGATTGTTCCATTCTCGTCCCTTGTTGATATCCATGTGTCCTTATCCTTCAGGGATACCCCGGCTGCTCCTCCTTATGTGGGTTCCGATGTACCGATAACTCCAGCAAATCCAGTAGGCCGGGGCCAGATCCCGATATTGAACCAAGGGCAAGCATTAGTATCTTTTCATCAGCCGGCTCTACAAGTCACACATGCCCGACCAGTACAATCAACTCCAACAGTCTTGCAGGAACATCCAGTTCAGCCTGCTCCGTCATTCATACCCGCCCAGCCAGCCCAGACTATACCTCTAGTTCTACCAGTACAACCAGGGCAGATAGGCTATTAGGATGCCATGATGATGGTACAACAACAACAACAATAACAACTCCAGCTTCAGCAACAAGTGGTCCAACTTTGCTAACAGTTTTAGCAAGGACAAGACCAGACCAATACTACTCTTTGCCAGGGAGTTAGAGTAGCACTCGAGAGCAGTGGGTGTTACCCTCACAATGCGGCGACCAATATTAGTCGTATGCGTCCAGCCAAGTTCCTCGGCACGGAGGATACAGTTTCAGCAGATTCTTGGCTCCAGGATTTTGAGGCCATTCTGGATGCAACCAAGACCCCAGACGATGAGAAGGTAGCAGTCGTAAAGCTACAATTATCAGATCTTGCCCAAGATTGGTGGGCAACACAAGAAATAGTGCTTCCGAAGCCCATTGATTGGCAGACATTCAATGAGCGCTTCCAGGAGAAGTATTTCCATACCACCATCAAGTTCCAACTCTAGCAACAGTTCATTAACCTCCGCAAGAACACAAAATTGGTCGACCACTATGCGGCCGAGTTTTTGCTGACTTAGCCGATTTGCTCCGGATATGGTAGCTTTCAAGGAAGACCGAGCCAAAAGGTTTGAGCAAGGGTTACATCTAGAGCTTCAGCAGTTTATGGTGGGTCATAATTATACCACCTATAATGCAGTTCTCAGGGCAGCTAGGTCACAAGAACTTGCCAGCCAGAGATTAGTAGCAAGGACCAAAGGCCAGAAGAGGTTACACTCATCCCTGAAAAGTGCCAGTATTTAGTCATCACCTCCAGTACCAGCAGTCAGAATTTCTCGCCCGCCAGCACCTCCAACCTCTACAGTAACCTCAGTATAATCTACCAGGCAGTCTGTATCAGCATGATGCAACCACTGCGGCAAGCCAAGGCACACCAAAGAATAGTACAGAAGGTCCAATGGACAGTATCTCAGATATGGGGCATCCGACCATATGATTGGTTCATGCCCAATCTTGTACCCAGAATTTCTTCAATCCGACAGTTTCCAACTCAGCCTCGGGCAGCGACCGAAGACCCGCGAGGATCATTATTAGTAGTTCGACCACCAGCCCAGCGTCCTCTCCTGACGCAGACCCAGTAGTTCCAGCAGCAACGTCCGGCGCAGTATGCGCAAGTTCAGCAAGCTTAACCAACAAGACATAACCAGCAGCAAGTCAGAGCCACAGCCCCTGGACGATGGCCTGATGAAATATTTGGCAACCTAGAGCAATTGTTAGCCGAAGGCGCTATAATTATGGGTAAGATTTTTGAGTTCTCTTTAGCTTGTCTCATTGTTGGGTTCTCGTCGAACGATCTCGTATTCTGACGCGTTCAAAATATGATGGTCGTTTCGATCCTTTCGTTGAGCAAAAGACGAGTTCATCGCCCCCGTTCTTCTGCCTTCGTGACTCGTAGTACATGGTGTCTATCATGTGTCCTGACTGCGAAGGTATGTCCTAGATTAGAGTCATGTCCTCGATATAGTCGTTGGTACCGACTTACCTCCAGGCTCGGCTCTTGTCTATTTGTGTGAGTCAACATAGACAAGCGAGGACGAGTTCCTATTCGACTGACTCAGGAGTATATGTATCCATATGCCTCCAATTCCATGTGTGTTGCTTTTGTGCATTTATTTTATTAGTTACTTCTGTAGCTACCTTTTCTATTTCAATTACTTGCTTAGTATAATAATTTGAATTATGATTTAATTTATTGAGCTTTCTCGTGTGTTCTAGCTCGACAAGCCTTGGTGAAATTTTGAGGGCAAAATTGTTCTAAGGAGGGTGGAGATGTCACACCCGATTCCAGATTTGGTATTTCTTGAATTTCTAGAATTTAATTTTTTCTGCTAATGTATTCCTGTTGTATTTCTCATGATTGGTTCATATCATTTTATTTATTATTTTATTGTTTCTGCTGTTGAGAGAGACTATCCGAGACCAGTAGAATATACATTGGCATTGCCATAGACCCGGTTTAGGACCCACATGTAGAGTGGACACTTGGTTCGGTTCATTTTGGGTGAACCCATGACTAAACCCTCTTTTCTCCTCTCTTAGTATATATATGGCTTCTCTCTTCTCTCTTTATTCTTCATTTATGTTTCTCCTTCCTCCTCTCCCTCAAGCTTTCCCCTAACCCTAACCCTAACCTTAAGGGAAAGTTGTTGCGACTTGGACCGTGCGAGATAGAGGCTAGGAGTCACCCAAGGCAAATATATCTTGCTCAATGGTGAAATCTTGAATTTTCAAATTTTTATATGTTGTTGTTTTGAAAATATATTTGATGGAAAATATTCTTCTTGAGTTACTAATCATGTTTAGTTCTTGGAGTTTTAGATTTTTATGTATATATTTTTGTAGATCTGAGTTTTAAGTTTAGGATTTTTATATGTTCTATAATTTTTTCTTGATTTTGATCTACTAAAACTTAGTATTTTCGAAAAAAATAGTTGTTCCTTATGTTATAGCATTTTATTTCGAGCATTTTAGCTTTTGTTTCACTTAATTTGGAGTTAAGATGGAGTTTTTATGAAGAAAGCAAAATTTTAATTTTTGGAGCTTTTTGGCCATGGCTGAACTTGCTGTTGGAGTAGACGAAGTCTTCATGCAGCCAGCGAGGTATGCGATAGAGAGTTATATGCGGCCCAATAGGTTAATGCGGCCTGAACTCTTGTCCCATACTGACAGCATGCGTCCATCTTATTGGACGCATGACTGCTTATTTACACAAGTGTCCTTGAACCACCTTGTGCCTTCACTCGCTGAACGAATAAAAAACTAGCTAAGTCCAAAAGTGAGCTATGCGTCCAGAGAGTCCATACGGCCAGTTGGTGCATGCGACCAGTGGGTGCATGCGGCCAGTGAGTCCATGCGGCCAGTGGGCGTATGCGGCCAGGAATTCTTGTGTGTATTTTTGTGTTCCCTGTTGATTAGTAATTTCTTTTAGTGATTATTGTTGTATGCTTCCTTATGTTAATGCAAGTTTATGATATCCGACAAGTTTTGCATATGAGTTCACCAGACAAGTTTATGTACAAGTTCACAATCCTCACGACACCGTGGAAATATTTGTGTATGAAAATCTATTGCATTTGGAATCGGGCAATCAAGTGTGAGCATTGTCCAATGTATCGCGTGTCGCGAATACGATAACTCATGAAAATCTCGTACTCGTGATTCGTCATTTTAGGGAGTTCTCAAGTGTCCACAACTCTAGAACTTAAAATAATTTAGTAATGATTAAATAAGATAAGATTTACCTAGAGCATTTTGGAGGAAAGAATATTGAGCTACCGGCTACCGGCTACCCCGATACCCAAGGGACCAATGCGACATGGACAACCTAGCTAGGCAAGGGCTCTATGACTGACCAAGTTTACCGTCCTGTGGCACATTACAAGATAAGTTTATTGTTTACAAGAAAATTTTATGATTATAAGACAAGTTTATATTTGCAAGACCAGTTTTGATTCACAAGTTTATGCTTATAAGTTCAATTTTTATTTGTGATAAGTAACAAGTTATGTTGTTGTATGGTTGGCTGTGCATTTAAATTTACTAGACAAGCGTACCATTGGCCATCCGGGTTGACTGCACTGTCGGTGGTAGCAATATTCTTAGCAATACATTTCTAGTAATTAGGGCTTGTGATAACCCTAGTTAGTTAATTATAGCAAGCCGTAGGCATATTTTGGCCGTGAATTGGATGTTTTTACTTGCTTTACTAGTTTTATTTTCTCCCGGCTCGTGGTTAGGGTGCTAAGTTCTGCTCGGGTGAAGGTCTAGAATCCCGATCCTCGTTTGGTTTAATGGTTGTGGTCCCGATCCAGAGTAGTTCCTATGCTCTCTTGTCGTTCGTCGCCTTAGTTTCATTTCTGCATTTTTTATCAGTTCTTCCAGTATTATCCTTGGGACGAGTACGTTGGTACCGTACAAGTCTCGATCTGCATTTATTTCTTATATGTCTCTTCCTGCTTATGTTGTGATATGTTTGGTCTATCACCTCGAGCTACTTTGTGGTACTTGTTGCTTGGGGTTCTGACCCTGCTGGCTTTGCATGGCCATGTTATCCCAAAGAGAACCAGGATCCACCGCGCTTCCAGCAATATGGCTCGCACTTGTAGGACTGCGACCGAAGCTCGCGAGTGGGTTTTCTTCCTCCACCCCTCGTAGTATTATTCATTTTTGTGGTATTTTAGCAAGAGACAATGTTAGCCCTTAGTTTGAGATCACTTCTCTGACTATGGTCAACATGATGTATATATTAGACCATGGCTGGTATATTGATTATGTATATTTAAACTCTGCTAATGCAACATTTTGTATTCACTAACTTCATGATCATATGTGACATATAATTTGTGACGCCTTTTTTACTTTCATGTATGATATACTCTTGTACTTGTGTTGTTGGATTGAGATAATAGGATTTTTTGGCCTTAGGACTGACGTCATAACATGCTAAAGTTCACCCATTTTGTCTTCTATACAACCTTAACATATTGCGGCGTACTTCGGTATTCTGTAAGGTGCGGTTGGCCATGTCAGTCCCCGTATTTACCATGTATTATGGGAGCGGGGCGTAACAGCCTCACCATACCCCATGTGCACACCTCAACACAAGCAAAGCATTATATTGAGATACTCACTTGGTGGTTTAGCCGATGTGGGACTATGTTTTACTAGTCCAAAGGCAAAAACACCAACAATTTTTTTATGCATTTATTTTATTGTGCGGAGTTGGGTATTATTTTTTTATGTATTGGGATCTAAGAATTACTTTTCGTTATCATTTTTGACATATATTATATTAAAATAATTCCATTAAATTAATCTTGACCTACTTGGAAGTGAACTATTAATACTTTAATTTTTTAGAGGTGACATTTGTGTCAGTAGTTGTTCATTTTCTAAAGAATTAACATAATAATTACTATCAAAATTACTTTAAATATTGTAACAATGATTGAAAGATTTTGAAAGTTTTTGTTAGAACCAACATTAGCATTGTGGTACATACTATATATTTTCTCAAACTCGTACTTTTTTTTTGCATTTTTGTATCTAGAAGGTAGCTAATTCACCGAATAGAACACAATATTTATTGAAAGTACTAGAAGACAGATAAAATAAATTTATTGTGGTAAATTTAGGTCAATTAATCCATGTTTATAAAAATGGATCTCGAATCCGAAAAGAGTGACGAGTGTGGCCGGAGGAAGTGGCGCGGCTGGAAGAGATCTTCACAGAGGTATTGACCTTCCCTGAGGAAGAACTTGATCAAGCAAGAAAGGAATGAAAATCTTCCTTGTTTGGGGAATTTCTCGAAAGAACTCCTGACCCTGAGTTTGCTGCTAGTTCCTTAAACTGGAAAATTTAATGTATCAATTGACCACAAATACCTTTGGGATATGATAAAGATATTGATACATGAATATCAATATCTAGAATTTTATTATATTGTAATCAATATGATCCTGATATACCTATTATAGATTGATAGGAGATTAATTACCTACATAAATGTCAATATTCTAGATGCATGATTGTAGGAGATTAATTACCTATTATAAATTGGTAGGAGATTAATTACCTACTATATATTGGTAGTTATCTATTATAGATTGGTTGTATTGTATATATTCATTTTGGTTCAATAAAATGAATATGCCATAATTCTACAATATTACTTTCTCTTTTAAATTTATTGTGGTATCGGAGCATCCTTTCTCACAAAAATCCTAACATTTCTTCATCCCCTATGCCGGCAGCAATTGCCACTCTGAATCTCATGGCCAACTCTCGACTGAATGGGTCGAGGATCCAATGGTCATCGGGACGCACACCAACCAACCAACTCCAATATGCCGACTGATCGTCCCTCTTCTCGGACATATCTTGGAAAGTGTCAAGGGTGTCGTTCTCAAGGACACATGGTTCAACAACGTTCGCTATTTCGCTTAACACCAACAAATATGCAGTCCAATCCACAACGAGCATCTCGACAATGGCAGTGGCAATCTCAACCTCCAGCTCCATGGAAACCACGTGCCAATGTTACAAAAATGGACAACTCCAAATACACAAATGGGCTCCTAGATAGTGGTGCATCACACCATGTTACTACCGACTTGAGTAATCTCTCAACTCATGCTCCATATTCAGGGACTGACGATGTTATGCTTGGCGATGACACGAGTTTTCCTATTTCGCATACTGTTTCTACATCTCTACACACTCTCTCACATACTTTCTCACTTCATAATGTGCTTTGTTTTCCTACCATGCGCAAAAGTCTTATTTCTATTTCTCAATTTTGCAAATCTAATAATACATCCATCGAATTCTTACCCTCTTCATTTCTTGTGAAGGATATTCTCACGGGGGCAACACTTTTACAAGGACACACTAAGGATGGTGTGTATGAATGGCTGGTCCATTATATTAAGTCTTCTCCATTGCTCATTTTCTCAAGCGTCAAGACCACTTCGTCCGAGTGACATCATCTTTTAGGTCATCCATTACGGTCAATTCTTAGCCATATTGTTTCTGATTTTCAATTAGAAGTCTCCAGGCCATCATTTCTAAGTTTCGATTGTAATGCATGTCAATGCAATAAAAGTCACAAGTTACCTTTCTCTATTTCCACTATTGTCTCAACTTCTCCACTTGAAATAATATTTTTCGATGTGTGGACCTATACCGTTCATTCAATTGACGATTTAAAATATTATGTTATTTTTGTTTATCGTTTTACAAAATACATATGGCTTTATCCACTTAAAAGAAAATCCAATGTCTATGACGTTTTTATCTGCTATAAATCCCTAGTAGAGAATTACTTAAATCAAAAAATCATCATGCTTTATTCTGACTATGAGAGAGAGGGGGATATCAAGCACTTTCATCATACCTCAGTTATAATGTGATATCTCACCTGACCTCACCCCCGCACACTCTTGAGCACAATGGGTACTCTGAACGTCGTCATATTGTTGAAACATGCTTATCACTCCTCTCACATGCTTCCATGCCTTTGTCATATTGGTTATATGCATTCTCCACTGATGTTTATCTCATTAACCGTCTACCCACTCCTACACTCCAACTTCTATCACCATATGCAAAGCTCTTTGGCACATTTCCCAACTACTCCAAACTTCGGAGTTTTGGTTGTCTGTGCTATCATTGGTTGCGTCCGTATTCGTCTCACAAGCTATTTCCCCGTTCCACCCCCTGTGTCTTTCTTGGTTATTCCTCCACCCAAAGTGTCTATCTCTGTCTTGATCCAGGAACCTCACGCCTCTACACATCTCGTCATGTTAAATTCATCGAGTCGATTATGACTTTCAAAACCATGCAACTCAACCTTCCTCATCCTTCCTCTTCCACGTCCCATGTTTGGATCCCTTCCGAGTCACCGTCTCCGATCACCATCACACTATATGTCACTTGTTCACCAGTCCTTCAAGCGGAATCCACTCAAGACTCCACAATCATACCTACCACAATAATTCTTCCATCAAAAAGTAACTATCTCACATCAAACTCGGGACTCCAATTTTACCACACCGCCCCACCCGACTGCCATCCCAAACTCCACTTCTACATCCAACTCACCCGTACTCCCAATCATCACAAGGATATTTTGATCATTTTGACCATCACAAGAATATAACTATTACAAGTATATTTTGATCATTTCTAATAAAATGATCAAAATATTCCGATTAACGTTCATAAGCAGTTAAAATTTGTGATTATTTTGGTAAAAATAAAATTTCTAAAATATCTTATCCAATAGCTATTTGTGTGTGTGTGTGTTTGGATGGGGTGAGAGGGGACAAAATATTCCAAAACCTTCATACAATGGTAGGGGGAGGTAAAATGGGTAAAACCTTCTGGGATTATAATGGTGGGACCCAAGGGGTGAATCGGTCTGGAACAGATCTGATTTACGACTTTTGAAAAAGAAATCCGATTTGACTTGTTTGCCTGATCAAGCCGGACGGGCCTAGCTCGAGTCTAGAGGGCAAATCGAGTCTAACCGAAATTAGAAATTGATCATGTACATAGAACGTATTTGGATTGACCTAGACCGAATTTGTCCGGACCGGTCATAGCACAGGTTTTGGACCGCTTGGTCCAGTTAAACATCATTGACCCAATATGGTTCCGTCTTGTAACCAACACACAACGTAGATATGGGGCTGATCTCGTCATCTTGATATCACACCCCCTTATTATTGTTCTCTTGTTTTCCCGCAAATCCCCAAATCACTCCCAACAAAAATCCCTCCCTCCTCTCTGGATCTCTCCAAAGAACCCCAAATCCACCATCTCTGCTTCCATGTCCTTCTAATTGGGATCCAAACTTCTTTCTTCTCCATCAGAGAGGAGTAGCTATGGACGTGTTCGATCAATACTTCAGGAGAGCCGATCTGGACCAGGACGGGAAGATCAGCGGAGCCGAGGCCGTCGCTTTCTTCCAGGGCTTCAATTTGCCCCAACCCACCCTCGCGCTGGTCCTCCTCCTTTCTTACCTTCTAAATTTATAGATCCACATACAGATCCGAGCAATTTTGGTTTTTCTTCTTCTTCCTGCAGATATGGACGTTGGCGAACCAGAACCAGAGCAACTTCCTCGGCCGCCCGGAGTTCTACAACGCGCTGAGGCTCGCCACCGTCGCGCAGAGCGGACGCGAGCTGACGCCGGACATCGTCAAGGCGGCGCTGTTCGGTCCCGCCGCGGCCAAGATCCCTCCACCGAAGATAGGACCCCCCGCACCCGCCGCCGCCCCTTCGGCGCAGCAGACGAATTCTGCCGCGCCGCCACGGCCTGCAGCTCAGATGGGCGGGTTTCAGAATCCCGGTATCAGGGCCCCACAGCAGCTTCCGAGTGCCGCTCCGAATCAGCAGCAGCATCGGCCGAGTTTCCCGTTCCCGAACAACCAATTGCTAAGGCCAACTCAGGGTCCGCCTGCTGCCGCTGCGGTTCCTATGCCGGCAGGCAGCGCGGCCGGTCCGCAGTTTCCTAGTTCGAGCGCGCCCAACCTGTCCACTGACTGGTTCAGTGGTAGGTCCGGCGGAGCTCAAGCTCCTCCTGCGAGAGGCGTTGCTCCGGTCGGTCAAGCCGGAGCGGCCCTGGCGCAACCGGGAGCAGCTCCCATTGCTCCTGCCACCTCGGCCCAGCCGAGATCTCTAGATCTAGTCGTGTCGTCCACCCAACCGGCTCCTAATGCTAATGCAAACACGAACGAGAGATCTTTGGTAGTATCTGGAAATGGCTTCTCATCGTCCGATTCCATGTTCGGGGGAGATCTGTTCTCTGCAGCTCCTCAGCCTAAGCCGGAAGCTTCTGCGTTTGCTAACTTGTCCAGTAACGCCTTGGGATCTCAGAATTCTGTTAGGCCGGGCCAGCCTAACCACGCGCAGAGCGCGGCTTCTGTTCCTCCTGTTGCTAGTCAGATGCAAACGAACCAAAGATTGGTGAGCACTCCGACATTAATGGCTTCGAATGCTTCAGTTGGACCGGTCGCTCCTGCTCCCGGTGGACCTCAGCGTCAGTGGCCGAGCATGACTCAGTCCGATGTTCAGAAGTATACTGCTGTGTTTGTGAAGGTAGACAAAGATAGGGACGGAAAGATTACCGGCGAAGAAGCACGCAATCTGTTCCTGAGTTGGAGGCTTCCTAGAGGTAGAACGACACTCATGAATGCTGCTTTCGGCTTTTGTCTTTGTAGTGTGTTGTTCCTTGTATCACTATTATGACCTTATTTATCACTATAATTTTCCAATCCTTCCGACAAATACGGATTGCCACTCTGGTGGCGGTCTAAGTTCCACGGATACTCCTCAGGAGGACCGTGTCCGTGCCCATACCTGTACCCGACACATTTAAGACACAGTATTTGACACTCCTGTCGGACATGTTTTGCCCAGGACTAGGCTCCAAACTGACCCAAAACATAGTTAAAGGAATCTTGGCATGTAAGTGATCATGTCAAATTTACAGTAAATCCTTTCGAAAACTTTTTGGAACTTAATTACTTTCAATACATGCTTATATATAGATATTATTAAGATAAAATGTATAGAATATGGCAATATGCATATAAATGTGTTTATGTGTACATATATCCGTACTCATGCCATAACCGTATCCCAAAAATTTGTAAAATGCGGTATTCCGAATCCGTATCATGCTAGGTGGCGATTCTAAATTGAGAAGATCTCAAAGTGTGACTCACCAATACTTACATGATCATTAGTCAAGCCTTTAATGACAGCTAATTATTTGTTGGTGAAAGTACTTCGAGCTAGATTAGATATGGGCTTGTTCTAGGTCCTAGAAGTGCAGATGGTACTTATGGGAACTTCCCTTGCTTATTACACGGCTTTAGCTCCTGCAACCAAGGTTCAACATCCAAAAGTCTTCTGAACTAAGAAAGAAAGGGGAAAGATGAAAACAGTTCGAACGACATTCATATGTGAGGCTCTATATGGTCTCATGTATAACTGCTTTTCAAGTTTCAAAAATAAGAAAAGAACTTTACGACTGCTATTTTAGTGATCACATGGAACTGGCATAAGCTGTTGTTTTTCTTGTACAAGAAACGTCTCTGATTTTTTTTTTTTGTCCCCTTCTTTTCACTGAATCTCCTCCTTTACATGATAAGTTTGTGCTATAGAACTTACTACGATTATAGGTGCTTGCTATTGGTTACGTAACTGAAGTAAAACTGCAGTTTGTTTTTGTTTTACTGCAGCACTCGTTTGCAGAGTAATTTGCTTTAGAAGCAAGATAAGTTTTTGTTGATGTTCTTAGCTTCTATTTGTAGTTTCTTCTGATTTTTTTGTCTTTTGCATCTCCCAGAGGTCTTAAAGCAGGTTTGGGACTTATCTGACCAGGATAATGATAGCAAGCTTTCGTTGAGGGAGTTCTGTACTGCCCTTTACTTGATGGAGCGGTACCGGGAAGGCTGCCCTCTTCCGGCCGTACTTCCAAACAGCTTAAGGTTAGATGAGATGGCACCGTCGACTGGCCAGCCTTCAACTGTGTATAGCAGTTCTTCTTGGCAACAAAATCCTGGTATATACCATTCATGACCTGAGAATGTAGTTACTTGCTGATGAGTTGAGATTAATAACCTGATAAATAAAAACCCACCTCCACCTTAAGATAAGCTCGTCTTGCTTGGTACATTTGTGGTTTACATGTGTGTTTTACAATCATTCTGGATCAGGGATCAATCAACAAGTAATGTCTGGCCCAAGGCCTGCAATGTCTGTTAGCGGTATGAAGCCACCCCAAGCTCCAATCCCATCTCATTCTGAGGATACTGTGGAAAGGCAGCCACCAAAGTCAAGAGTACCTGTGTTGGAGAAGCATCTTGTGAACCAACTTAGCAAGGAGGAGCAGAGTGCACTTGACTCGAAGTTCCAAGATGCATCTGATTCAGAGAAAAAAGTACTTTACTTTCTGAATTTTTACTAAATATAATTTATTTTTATTACCATCATTTCATTTTATTGTAACCATATTTCATTACATCATTCTTGGTATTGATTTTTGTTTGGCAGTTTATATGATTTTGAATAAAAAAAAAATTTAAGAGAGGGAGGGGGGACAACAACAAAACCTCTATCCTAAAAGTTTTGGGTTCAGCGATTTGAACCCTCTTCTTCCATTCAAAGTTCCTTTTCCTTATTCTACTCGGAACTAGTAGATCTACTAATATATTTATTACTGTTTTACCTTTTCTCAGTACTACATATTATGAAACCGTGAAGGTTCATGCACATGCTAACTTGGAAAGCACTGTATAGACATTTTATTACCTCTTGCAGTTGGTAAACTTGATAGTGTCTCACGAATTCAAAGATTACTTGTGTATAAGGATTATATAATGTGAAACATGTTACATAACATACATTTTTCAAAATTGTGCAAAATGTTGTATTAAAAGGTATACATGAGAAATCAAAGGCTTATTTGTGCTAAATATGTATTACTACCCACTTATTGAATAAACTTGAATTTTTTAAAGTTAAAATAGCTTATTCAGAGGTATGCTGCATGGACACTGATTTTACACGACACGGACATGGCGACATGGACGCGGCACCTATTTTGGTGTGTCCTGGACTCCTAGTGTATTTTGGAGCGTCTGGTGAGTGTCCACAATTTTCGAACGTCGGTGCTTCCTGGGAGGGGTGCTTGTGCAAAAAAAAAAAAAAAAAACCTACGTCAGAGAGGATGTGTAAAAAAATGCTCATATTCACTGTCACATTTAGTTTTAAAATCATGTTATGGTGTTTTAGCTATAAGCCCCGGTGGCAAGAGTTGACTGAACGTCCTCTCAATAACATTGATTGGTCAATACCGAATTATCGATATGTATCCACCATATTGTTATTTTATGCCTCGAGTATTTATTGACTATTGTCAAATTAGTGTAAGGTGTTTTGAATTTCACTTTTAAAAATTTGAGAATAGTTAGGAACGGAAGTTAGTGCCTCAAATGTGTTAATTCCATTAACTGGTACATGGTTGTGTTTCCTGTATTTCACTTAATTAAACAAGACCTATTTGATCACGATTCACGTGCACTTTTGCTGGTATTGTTTTCTCCATGTTTAATAGTCATGACATTACGAACTGAAGTATCCTTACCTTTTGGTTGATGGAAGGTCCAAGAATTGGAGAAGGAGATCCTTGATTCTAGAGAGAAAACAGAGTATTATCGGACTAAGATGCAAGAACTTGTGAGTTTCCTTTTGCTCTTGATGTTATTTAAATTTCTCACTTCTATTGCTTCTGCTACTGTTAAAGAAGTCCATGAATAAAAAAAAGGGAACTGGCAAACTTCATAACTGTATGCAGCACATGGCTGGGAGAGCATTTCATATGTAAAGAGAACATTTAGTCCCACATCGGCCGCACGATATGGGTGAAAGGAGCGATGCTCTTTAAATAGAGATCCATAGGTGGTTTCATTGACCCAAATGACTGCTGCATGAGGCTGGTCGCAAGCCCAAGTCAGTTGGTTTTATCAAGTATGCTAAATTAGTAAAAAAATCAACTAACTAATTAATCGTGAACTTCACATTTTTATCACGAATAAATGCGGATAATCACGAACTATTCGGAATAGTTAGTGAACTGCCGAATTACTCACGGATATAAGCGGCTAGCTGTATATTCAAGAAAATGTCATTCGCGAATATAGTCCAAAAATGGTTATTCACACCCTTCCAAAAATTCGCGAATATAGTTACTATGTTAGGAGGTGTGAATAACCTTTTCTTGTACTGACACCTTTTATATATAACTTTAATTTATTATTGTAAACTTGGGGTTTATAACCTGTATGGTATTAATATACCAAAAGGCACTATTCATATAGATATCTTGTTTCTCAAATCCAAATTCCCCGAAAGAGAGAAAGAACCAGAGAAGGAAAGGGAAGGGGACCGTTCTTGCGAGTCTGTGACCAACCTCTGCTACGATTGCTACCGGGCACTTACACAATTGTCCAGCCATAGGTATATTGCTCCCACTTCCTCTTCTACATTTAATTTGTTCCTCGACAACTTGTGCTACTCTTGTGGCGATTGTTTGTGATGTCTCGATGGCCGCCGTTTGTATTGTTCACCCATACACCCCCCAATAGCTGTTGATGTTGCCCCGACAAGTAGCCAAGGTCAAGTAGCCAAGGTGTTATGCGTAGTTCATTACTTGCATAACAGTATTAATTGCTATTTCAAATGTTAGAAACTTAAAACCACATTTTTTGGGTCGGTTGTTTGAATTCTTTCCTTCCATTCAGCAGTGTTAAGGGCCATGTCCTTTGTAACATTAACAAAAAAATATATCCTTCTTTAAAACCTTAAATCTATCTTCGTTTATGCTACCTATAGGCCTAGAGGCTCCCTTACTACTATCTTATCGCTCCTTAATGGAGCATATATTTGTCTATGCTGGAGCATTTATTGGTCTACATTGTATATGTCCAAATCACCTACGGAATTTTTTCTATCTTCTCCTTAATTTGTGCCCCCTCCAAGCTCCCTCGTATACACTCATTTCTCATCTTATCTTTCAGAGTATTACCACTTACCCATCTTAGCGTTCTCATTTATGCTTATACTAATGCCCTGAACATTTCTTATCCTATCTTTTAACTAATTGTCACTCATCCATCTTAGCTTTCTTATTTATGCTAGACTAATTTTCTGGACATATTTCCTATGTTGGTGGTATCTTACAATACACATTCTCGTTTTTGGTGCTACACTAATTTTTTGAACATATTTTCTATGTTGTTAGTATCTTACGATATGTTATACGATCCGATATATTACCATTTCGTTACGTATCGGTTGATCCAATTCGATACAAATAGGTTGATCCGATCCGATACAAATAGCTTGTTAGATAACGTCGATAGGTTGTATTTTTATTTTTTTTACATGACTCATATATTTAGTTAATATAACGTGTACTTATTAATATGGATTGTGGAAGTAGCTAGACTTGTAAAAATAAAACAAATAAAAAGTTTGTGAGAGATTATATTACATCATGATCCTATATGGATTTAGAAATGTAGACCTAAACCCTTTAGAGTTACTGTATCATACGATAAATGGTACGATATGTGCACGATACAACAAATTGATACACGATGCGATATGTGAGTTGACAACCTAGATAATTTTCTTAGTTATCTAACACTAATCCATAAAGCATGCCCGATCTTATGGTCGTCTTGTAGAATTTTTCTTTAAACTTTAAAGATATATTGGAATCACAAAGTACTCTAGAAGCACTTCTCAATTTAAACCATCCGCATGCTATCTTTCTCAATCTCCCATTCATGATGCATGATTGTGTCCCTAAATAACGAACTATCATTCTTAAGTATCTCATGTCCATCTGTATGTATTCGTCGCTCATTTCTTTGTCTTTTGGTTGAAGTTACATTTCATATACTCTGCTTTTGTCTTACTAATTTTGAACCTTTTAGATTCCAAAGTATCTTCCCACACCTCTATTTTAGCATGTAACATTCTTCTTCGTCGATCAACTTCGTCGACCAACACAATATCGTCAAAAAACATCGTACACCATGGAACCACATCGTCTCTCTCTCTCTCTCTCTCTCTCTCTATATATATATATATATATATATATATATATATATATTATGTGTCCATATATATATTTTTTTTTTCTTCTTTTTTTTTATGTCTGTCTATATATATATATATATATATATATATATATAGAGAGAGAGAGAGAGAGAGAGAGAGAGAGAGAGAGAGAGAGAGAGAGAGATCTTTTGCCACTCATATTAGAGTGGGACCTAGTGCTGCTAAGTTAATTCAAAGGATCACCATAAATATAGAAAGTGGGATTACTCACAACGCAATCATAATTATGTGAAGTGTTATAGCATGATTATATAAATAAAAAGGACATCCCCTTGCCACGAGCCCCCCATGATGGGTCTGGGGAGGGTAAAGATGTATGCAACCTACCCCCAGTATATGGAGAGCTTGTTTTCATGACTTAGAACCTTATCTTTCAAGATGCAAGTTCCGGGAGCCACTCTTATAATGTGATATATAACTACAAGTGGAATTTATTGGCATAAACAATGCCTTATCCATATTGAAGTAAACACCATATGTTTTAGTGGTTTATCGTTACTTGTATCTCATCGGATTTGAGTGGTTTTATAGATTTGAATTAAGAGGAAAAGAATTTGGTACCTAGGTGGTCTTAGTCTAATTGCCTATGCGACGCTTAGGGATCTAGTGCGCCTGAGACCCCCTTGAAAAATTAATCCAACTAACTTTATAAATGGAACTTGCAGGATGCCCAAGGTTGAATGTGGATTTTGGGTGCTTTGGTGAGCAGCATTTGTTGCTAGAATTTGACAGTATAGGAATATGGTTAGGACTTACATAAGGTGCTAGAATAATATGAATATATGATCTTCAACCTCCCCACGACTCTAGGGTTTTGGTGTAGTGACAGGGTCTTTAACATGGTATTAGAGCAGCCCAATATTGAACTTGAATATCCTGTGTGGTGCTTTTAAGTGGATTTTATAAAAGTGATACTGTGTGTAAATCCAGCTCTATCCAAAATGGTCCTTCGACCTAGGGGGCATGCTAGAATAATATCAATATATAACCCTCAACCCTCACCACAACTTTATAGTTTTCGTGTATGGCAGGGTCTTTAACATTAAGAATAAATGCTTCCTAGTTAATTGTTACATAAAGTTCAAGATGTAAATGGTATGTCCCGTTAAATACAAGTACTTAAATTAAATATTGACTTAATGGTGTTACTATTGTAGAGTCAATGACTGTAAACTGCAAAATCCTGAAAGAAGGCAAGCGGACAACCGCCAAGGTTATGGTTTTGTTCCTTGAGTTTAAAGTTTCATTCTCTGCGTTGTTATCAGTTATGGTGATACAGAGATGATTTTATATTTATTTAGGACTAGGAGTGATGGTCTTGGTTCTGGGTTTTGCCCATAGGAATCTATCTTCATGTAGAAACTGATGTTTTAGACGATGTAGGCACAAGGAGGAGTTCTGAATGCTTAGTGAAGTGCATAAACTTCAAGGCATGTGAAATGTAAAAAGATATACAAACTAAAGATAAGTGAATTTGTACAAACTTGTAAACATGTACAAACTAAATAAATGAAATGTAAAAAGATAAGTGAATTTGTACTTGACAAGTTTTATTATTAAATCATCTTTTTATACACTTGTAACTAAAGAAACTGAGGTTGAAAAACTAGAGGTTCTTTCTTCACACTGCAGTCTCCGAAGATAATCACATGGATAAGGTGGATGTGTTGCACTTTTCAATTTCCTTTTTTATCCTCGGACAATATTGATGCATTAGTCTTTACAAATCATACTTCTGTTTTCAACCATATGGAATCCAGATTTATGAGGCACAATCTTCATGTAAAAGGTGCATCATGTGGTTTGGACGGACACCTCAAGCATCCATCAGCGACCGTGTAATGCTGTAGCACATTTTTGAAGCCAAATGCCTTTTGAAAGTGTCCTGAAGCGAAGTCTCCAAAATGCCAAATCATTTATGCTATCTGAAACATCAGTAGAAATCATAAGGGACTAGGGTGTGAAGATTGTAGCTGGAATTTCTTTATTTGATAAACCATAAGCAAAATGATGAAACACAATGCATAAGCCATATGAATTTCATGGCAGCCTCAATTTCCCTGAAAAGTAAACATTCTACAAAATATAAACATGGATATCTAGATTTAGCTTTTACATGTTAGACCTATTACCTCCTAATATGGAAGAGATCCATATCGGAAACATAGCCACACATTATTAGACCTATTACATTCATTTCCTGATTTCCTTCTTGGATCACAATTAGAGAGTATCATATCCATGGAGTGACTCTTACCTACCCTACTTGCATAAGAATAAAGGCAAGGAAAGGCAAGGAGAGAGATGGATGGCTTGGAGCTGAAACATGCCATCCCATCATTCCCAAAAATGCTCACCTCTCCTGCTCTCTGATGGTCTCTACTTCAGGTTGTGTTCTTAGAGCAGGCTGAAGTGAATACAACAACAAAGTTATTCTAGTGCATGATTTATTGTGGGAGATGTGTTTGCCGTAATACATGCCATCTACATTGCAAATATTGCTTTTGAAACGTATCAACCCTAAACTCATGTTTCTTCTGTGTGTTCATTAGGTATATTATATAATACACAATCCAACTAATTACTCCATTAAAATTCTAATGTCAACATGGAATATCGTGCTAAATTTCTTTGATATTCTTACGTACATGAAAGTTTCTGACTAATTAATAAGTGACATGTATTTTATCTCATATGTTCTTTCATCTTTAGTCTTTATAACCATAATATGTTAGTTGGAATCTGGTTTGTACATCTTGTTTCTTTTGTAGGCTAATTGATTATTTTGTGTATTAGGTTCTTTACAAAAGTAGGTGCGACAACAGATTGAATGAAATCACAGAAAGGGTGTCTGCTGACAAACGTGAGGTAGTACTCTTAAATCTGTTACTGGATTCTGGTTCTGTTTTAACCTATTTGGATTGATGTGTACATAATTCCTTTTTTTCTTTTGATTGCTAGTTCTTTTGTGATGCCATGAGTGTATGACTGTTCTAGTGCGGATGTCGGAAGCGCCAAATATTGATAATTACTATAATTATTGTTATCAGGGGTTATTTTGATCACACCAAAGGTGTTTTTTTATTTTAAACCATCTCGTGATCTCTGATCAGTTCTATTTGAGAACAGTGCTAGAATATTCTTCTTTGGTTCTGTAAAGCATGCGTTAAAACTCAAATATTTGTCTTCTTTTGTATGTTAGTAAATTTTAATATTGTACATAGTTTAATTTCTGTTGCTGATAGTCATTCTACTGGTCAGTGTTCATCAGCATATAAGGATTATTACTAATTTTCTAAACTGGTTCGTTAGGTTTCTCTCCAGCTTACAGTGCGCGAAACTTGTTTTTCTATTTGATTCAACTGGAAGGATCAAAGTAGATCCTTTCTGTTTGAAATATAAATAGCATATGTTGCGCCTAGTGAAGTTTTATATTATGAATATTCTGTGAATCTTTGCACTACTGGAGAAATAGTTATGCAGTGCTAATTTGAGGTTGAAGTGTCCTAGGTTGAGTGGCCCAGTAGCCCGACACCACACTTAAGGTAGCACTCTTATATAGCACCTAGATATCTAGGACATGTCATTATAGATTAACCTGCTGTAAGTTCAATATTTTCAACACAATATCCATTGGCCAAATGTTTGCACAACAGAGTATTATAAATAGGGTACATTCTCTGTGAAAATTTTGCAGGCCTAGTATGTTTGCGCGTATGTAATAGAAGTATTTGGCGAAAGCCGAAAGTCTATTGGAGGTGGTGTGCTCTACTCCCTTGTTCATATCCCTATTACTAGTTGTCAAAAATGCCAATGGAATGTATAGGAGCAAACCATAACGCATTTTGCACTGTGGGTGGGTGGGTGGTGGGGGGTGCATGGCTAGGAGCAAGACTTCAAGGAGAAAGACTTCAAGGAGAAGTCTTATGTAAAATGGCAATCTAGGAGGAAGATTGAGTTTGGGGAAGGATGGAACTTGGCAGCCATTGGACCATGTGATGATGCATATAGAGATGGGTGGATTATAGAGCTAGCAGTTTAAAATGACATTGAAGCTAGCAATGCTTCCTTGGTCTTTAAGACCAGCCACTGTTCTAAAATTTGATCTAGGCGGCACCCGGCCTAGTACCTTCCGCGACTACCGACTATGCATGTTTTGGGGTTTTATGGACAATTGCCTCAATTTTCAGCAGGGTTTTTTGTTTTTTTAACCGGCGGGGCTAGGCGCCCACCCACCTAACGTCTTACAACCTTGAGACCACCTTTCTTTATGTGGGTGAAACAGGTGATGTTGAAACCTCTAGCTGTTTCTAGGTAGAAGACTTGTAGTCTTAAGGAGGACAATGCATTAATAGAGCATCCTTATTCCCATCTATTAAGAAGAGAGGACTTTTCTGCTGCTATTGTGGTTTATCTGATGGTTCTGCTGTTGGTATCACACGCCACCAGAAAACTTGCGTATAAAAGAGTATGAGAAGTTTGATCAAAGCTTTCCTTTAAGCAACTTAAAGTGCAAAGAAATGCAATTTGCTTCTTTTTTTCCCCCATAAAGAGAGGCATGTCTTGGTTGGTGAAACAATTTCTTCTTGCAACAGCTTAGGCAAATACTTCATTTGGATCAACTATTGAGTTGTATCAAGTAATTTTGAGAATGAATACGATGCGGGCAACAATCTGTTCTCTCGGGAATCTATCCTCTGTTTTTTTGGAATCCATTATTTTCCACTAGATATTCTTTTAGGAGATGGTGCAAGCATCATAAAATGGTGAATCAGTGCTAGACACTTCACTTGGCTTTGTCTTTGACTATATTTCTTGCATTCTTTAGGTGGAAATATTGGCGAGAAAATATGAAGATAAGTATAAACAGGTTGCAGGAGATGTTGCTTCAAGGATGACACTAGACGAGGCTACATTTCGTGATATTCAGGTAGATGTTTGCTTGTAGCTTGTCTTCATGATGCAAACATTTATCTTTTCTTATTGTACACGATTTCCCTGATTTACTGGGTTTTGTTCTTAGGAAAAGAAAATGGAATTGTACAATGCAATAGTGAAAATGGAACAAGGTGGAGCTGCAGATGGTGCCCTTAAGGTAGAAGTCATCTATTTTATTTTTCCTGCTGGTATGCTTGGATACTTGGCTTACTCTTCTGTCTTTAATTTCAAGGATCGGGCTGATCAGATACAATCTGAGCTTGACGAAGTAGTGAAAACTTTGAATGAACGATGCAAACAATATGGTTTACGTGCCAAGCCAACTTCTTTGGTTGAGCTTCCCTTTGGTACTGTTGATCTTACACTAGCCGATATTTCTTCTTTACTAGAACATATTTTGTATTATTGGTTGATTTGTATAATCCTCAAAGTAGAGGTGGTTTGTTTTACTGGTTATATTATTTCTAGGTTTAGTTCCATAAATCTGTTTAATTCCATATTTCTATCTGAATTCTTCTGGCAGGAACATTGTGTTTAATAATTTATTGTTATGTGACGAATATAACCCGGAATCTAAAGTCATATTTTCTTACTTTCCTCGCCTACCAATTCATAATTATACGTTTGCTTGTCAAGTTTTTAAGTTTTTTTCTTGCTTTAACCAGTAGTAAGTATATATTAGTTACTTTTTTCCCCACGAGCTTTTATTTGGAAAGTTGTTTGTGTATTTTGTGAAAATTTCTCAGTATTTTGTGAAATTTTGAGAACAACTCTTTTGAGACTGAATCTATGGGATTCTGGAAAGTAGAAACACCTTTTGTCTTAAGGCAGAGGTGAACTGAATTTGGTTAACTGCTGATGTGATGAGCTGTACCAAGTGTAGTCAATGATAAAATGAATAAAATCGTCACGGTGATAATTGAAGGTAAAGATCTTCCTTAGCCTAAATAATAAGGCACTTTTGAACCTTAATGAGATACATATCACAATAACATTGCCAAAAACAATCACGTTCTAAGTTAAATAGCACTCCAAAGCCTAGGTCAGTAGAACCATGGTTTGCAGTATCGGCCGATACCGATCCGATACGGCCGATACCAATACAGTTTGGCATGTTCCGATCCGACACCGATACTTACCGATAGTGACATTGGGGGTCTCTTTTCTAATCAATCCGGCAAAGAAAATTGAACGAAAAAGACCAATCAACAAGGATGTAAAAAGCTTAGTAAGGTTGTAAAAGCATGTGAAAGAAAACTTATCTATCGCAGGTAAACCAATCGGCAAAGGTGACTACTATTTTATTCATATTCAAAATTACTAAGAAACAACGCATGAAATACTTAAAATTAGGCCTAGATGTATAATATATATTTTTTTCCTAAAATTTTAATAATTTATTAATAATTATTTGCTTCCCGATACCCAAAAAAAATCTAATACTCCGATGCCGATACCACCGCTTCCAATAGTCATAGGAAGGGTCCGATACCGATTCCGATTATGATATTGCAAACCTTGAGTAGAACACATAATTAAGTGCTCTTCACATGTTACTTGAATCTCTCATGTTTCATTTGATTGGCATTGTTGGTCTAAACATTATGATGGATCTCAGACATTTAATCTATTGTAGGCAATGGTATTGCCTTTGGTGCTTTTAAGAGGATGGCTTCAGTGGCTTGGTTCCTTTAATATTATAGTTTGGGAATAAATAGGCTTTTGTTCCTTTTTGGGCCCCTCTTCCAAGAACCAGCTGGGTAATGGTTGAAATTGCTCATCTTTTCCATCAAGTGCTTATACCTTGCAATTCTGGAGTATTAGGAATACACAGATACCGTCCAGCAGGTGTACATACTTCTCTTGTATGAGAATAATTCCCTAGCTGCCCAATTTTATTAGGTTTCTGGATTCATCATCTGTTCTTGTAGAAGTGCAATCATCAAAAAGATGATATATTTGAGCTTCTGCATACCTTTAATTAAAAGGGCGATAAATGTTTCATCTGAATACAGACTTTCCTGCTATCCGGAGCAGCTTGCTTCTAAAGTTGCTAAATGGAGTATACATATCTTTCTTATTTCTCCCCATTTTTTGTCAAGGTTTTCAGAAGTGCTGCTGAGTATCTGGATATATGTTAAGATTCTTATAATCATTCAAGTCTTCAGGGAAATGGGTGAATGTACAACTTCTATTGCATTATCATTTTAGTTAGGTAGTGTGCCAAAATATTATTACGTGAACCTTTGTTGTCATTCATGTGTCTTAGTGTTGGACTGTGAGATTGGATGACAGTTTCAGAAACGAGGCTGCAACCCTGTAAGTTGTAAGAGTGGACACATACTATGGAATTTACTATCTATTTTCACATACAGTTTGCACATTTAAGGTATTGCTTACTGTCTTTTTCATGATAATGACCTAGCTGAGGTTCTCCATGTGCAAATTACTGTTTGATTTGCCTTCAATGTTCCCATTACTTTACACAGATTTAACAGACATATTTTCTTTGAGTTATACACTTTGGCCATAAAGCATTTAGTTGTCTCTAACTGATGCCCTTTTGTTATTTTCTGATTTGAGGGAGACTAATATGGAGGTAGTATGGATAAAATGGCTAATGCCAAAGGCAATAATCTTGGATATTTATTGACATGGAATGTCATTTACAAATTGCGAGAATTTGTACTTTCATTAATATGTTATTATGACCAAGCTAAGCTGTCAAAACTGTTAATTATGATGTCAATTTACACTGATCATCCAGTGGATGGAAATCGTGGAATAATGGACCAATTCTTTATCACCCCCCCCCCCCCCCCCCCCCCTTTCCGACTTTTACTGTTTGAAGAGAAAGTCTGCTGCTATAACAGCAATACATACTTTCTTTCCGCAGGAAGCGATTAGCGGGTGTCCAAAGAAAAGAGGATTTACGCCTAATAAAATGAGATCTTTCTTCCGTTGAGCAATCTGTACATTTCACGTTTGTTTTAGGCTCCTAGATTTTTTTTATGCTCAATCGATGGATGTGTAAGTGCGTCAAGCCAAGTATTTGGCAATTCTTGATGCATAAACTTATCAAACCACTATATCTTCATTCTTTATATTTTGGATGTATATGTCACGTTGAAGAGTATGAATAATCATTTTGGAGTTTAATGTTTGTCTAAACTCTTGCTATATGCTCCATGTATTATAGTTATCCTCTGTCCTATTTGTTGTATTGTTGTGGGAATGTCTTCTTGGATCAATATTCCATAGATGAATGCAATCCCTGTATGATTGTACCAAATTGTTCCATTTTAAACTTAAGGCTCTTATCTAGTTGGAAGGTGCTCCTTGGTTGTACGAGCTTAAGCTGCATGACTAAAAAGGTTGCTCTAGTTGCATACCACCTTTTGGGTTCTTTGGTAGTTGGTACACTGTCTTGGAATAATTACCTTGGGTACAAATTCAGCATCAATATAGAGTCTTAATGTCAGTTTGACGTGTCAGGCTTGCATGATGATTGCGACTCTCTCTCTAGGTTGCATGTGTTTCTATATGTGTGTTTGTGATTGTGCCCACAGCTATGTACATTATCTGATATTATATATCTATATGTATGTAATGTGTTCTTCTTTCTTTTCTAATATCCGTTCTTTAATCTTATCAGTTGAAGTTTATGTATCTTGACCCTTTGAGCAAGGGAATGAATAACTTTTCTGGAAGATGTTCTTTTGTCCCTTTCTCCTTGGAAAAAAAATTATGAACGTAGGAACCTTGAGTCACTATTGTTAACTATTACCATTGTCATGTCATGCGTACCTTTTTTGTTGCATATTATCAGGCATGATTTTTTACTTAAATTTGTTCCATAAGATGACATTAATATTCGATGAATCTGTTAAGATGGGTAGGATGAATTGAATAATGGCATTTTGTTCATCTTTTGACGCTTGGAGAGGAAAAGGGAGGGGGGGGGGGGGGGGGGGGTACAATGGATCAGCAAACTGTTAATAGCAGAAACTGAGCTTGTTTATTGTTAATGTATGAAGTTCAATCAGCTAGACTCTAACAGCATGAACTGAGCTTGATTATTGTTAATATTAATATGTTCATGCTTAATGGAGATCATATTTGTTTCTCGTGATTATATTTTTCTTTCAGGTGCACATCCTCAGCATAACATTTGTCAGTTTGCTTCTTTAGTTGTATATTGAAATTTAACTAACCATTTTTTGTAAATTGTCTTCTTTAAGGTTGGCAACCCGGGATACAAGAGGGAGCTGCTGATTGGGATGAAGACTGGGACAAGTTCAACGATGAAGGTAACAATCAGATGTTACCATGTTTTGTGTAGATGTACTCAAAAGTTGTTAATTAGTTTTAAGTTTGGTTACATGTACTCATGATTCCTCCCTCGTGACAAAGTCAGTTAAGCTGCATACTTCTAACAGTCCTTCCATGTATGATTATGTTTCTCTGATTCTCTATGTTGGTGTCAAATTCCTAACCAAGGTAACTATGAGCATGAGAAGGCCATGCCATAAAGCCCAGGTGGCCATTTGGCAGGTAGGTACATCTACCTTTCGAATTGCACTTTAAGCTCCCACAACCAAGGATCACCCTCCAAGTTCCCCTGTACTATAGCCTAGACGAAGAGGTAAGTTAATACAATTTGCTATAGGGAATTGCATTCATCTCTATCACACATTATGTCAAAGAGTGAAGGAATGACAATCCCAGTTTGCTTTCTTGCTTAACTTTAATATCCTCTCTTGTTTGAATTTATTATCCAAGAGTGAAGGAATGACAATCCAGTTTGTTTTCCTGCTTAACTTTATTATCCATTGACTTACTGCACTAGGATTGGATTTTGATTCGGGTACACGCTACTTCCTCTTACCTCTTCATCAAGGCTTTCTATAGTCTAGGAACTTAACAGGATGCTCCTTGGTTGCATGAGTGCATAGCTAAAAGATAGGTCTACCGACCTACCAACAGGCAGTTTAGGTTTTATGTCACGATCCTCTCATGCTTATAGTACCTTTGCTAGGAATTTGACACCAATATAAAGGTATACGTCAGGTTAAAAGCATGTCATGAAAACATTGTCAATTCTTTTAGGCTAATTTGCAACCAAGTACCATGAACTTTCACTTTTTGCAACTAAAGACCCTTAACTTTTTTTCTTAGCAACTAAATACCCTGAACGATCGGGCAGTTAGCAACTTTCTACCTCCCGTTAGTTTGACCATCAATTTAATTTTCGGTCAAACTAGTGACGTCCTTTTTAAGATCGTTTTACCCGTGAAAATAGTTTTTTTTATATTTTTATATATATATAAAAAGACCTGCAAAAACAAAAACACAAAAAAAACCTATATGTTAACACATTATGTGAAACGGTTTATATTGATGCATCAAAATGACTGATCCATTTTAATCATTGATTTGTATAATGCTTCAAAGGTAAATGTATACCCTGTATCAAATCTCGTAATCTTGCATACATAGTACATAGTACTACATACCTAGTTTCTTCCTAGTCTAGGAGAGGTTGGGTCCAGTCCTTGGTTGCAAGAGTTTATACGATATTACCAACTTGTGGATAGTTTACGTCACGGCTATCCCTTGCTAATAATTACTTTTGCAGAGATGTGAGTCTTAGGTGGAGGTTATGTTAACATTTTGTACAGGAAAACATGTTAAATCATGTGAGAGGTTATCTCAGCATTGAGATGGCCAATCCCATTTCTTGGAGAGGTCTTGGAAAGAGGAGGGATGGTCTGAGGAAAAGCTTAGGTCAGGTGGACACGTCTGTTAAGTTTCCTCAACTTCAAGTGGTGGTTACACATTATTACACATCATTTAGTCATTCATTAAGTTTGATATCATGACACAAGATGTATCTATTGACGATAAGTTTGTAAATTGTGACTTAATGTTTTAAAAGCTTTGGAGTTTACAGTATAACCTAACCCACCAGCAGCAAGGGGTACATAAATTGTATAAATAGCATCTGTAGTTTAACATCCAGGTTTTCTAGCAGCTTATTTTATATTCGAAGTTTCTGCAGATTCATATTTCCGAAATCATTAAAGGCTACAGATTTGTCAATTACCATCCCTGAGTTATCGTAACTTCTTGTGTATTGTGGTTGCTTCATTGTTATACCTATTAATTTATACTTCATTATTGGACTATTATTATGATTACTATGAGCACAATGGTAAATCATGTGGCTGAAGTTCATTGTGTTATTGCCTCTTTCAGGATTTGCAATTATAAAGGAGCTTACGATTGAAGTTGAAAATGTTGTTGTGAAACCGAAGTCGCATCCAGTTCGGAGTGATAATACCTCTACAGATGAGGTATCTGCAGTTCAGTCATCCCCCAAAGAGGAGAAGACTGAGGATGAGAAGCCTACTAGTGTTGGAGAGAATACTGGAGAACATTTCACTGAAGATGATTCAACCTTTGCCCAGAGCGAATATGGATTAGGAAGAAGCCCCCCTGGCAGTCCTAGAAGGAAAACTGTAGAAGGTCTGTCGCCAAAATTTCAATCTACACATTCTGGAATACATGATAATTCTCCGCGCATGAAAGAAAGCCAGAGGTATGTTTCTTACCAGTGCCTGCAAACCATCAAACAGTACAGAATTATTACTGGTTAGTGAGAAATCTTATTATATTGGTGATTTGAAAAGTTCATAACTTCATATGTTGAATAAGGAATCAAATTTGTTCTCCTTACATTTTCCTATGAGCTAAATATGTTTTACTATAAGTGTGACATATTAACAAGACAGGTTAGATGCCAACTCAACCAAGATTACACAAAATGATAGAAGAATCAGCTATTTTTATAATGAAAGTGGATTTGAAGGGTGTAGTAGTGAAGTATATATATATATATATATATATATATATATATATATATATATAAAAGTGTTGCAATTTAAAATTAATAGAGTATGTAATTACATTTGACCATTTTGTTGTATGAACTTCTGTAATCAAGGTTGTGGACTTAGCTAAGCTTACTCATATGTACAGTGATCATGGTGGTGCTGAATCCACTATATCTGGGGACAAGTACTCCGATGAGCCATCATGGGGTGCAAATTTTGATTCTAATGATGATGCTGATTCCATATGGGGAATTAATACAGCGAACAGCAAGGTAATAATACCATTTTTCTTACCATTTAATATGAACTATATTATGTTACGTTATTTAGAAATACCTCTCATTCAATTCTCACTTCAAAATGGTTGCAGGAAGCTGATTACGATAAAAACCAACATGATTCCTTTTTTGGGGCTGGGGATTTTGGCCTAAACCCTATCAGGACCGAGTCTCCAAGTGCAGAAAGTGTTTACCGAAAGGAGAGGAGCCCATTTTTTGATTCTGTTCCAAGTACTCCACTGCACCTTTCTGTCTCTTCTCCAAGGTTCTCTTCACCAAGGTTTAATGATGGTCCAGAGGATCATGCATTCGACAGATTCAGCCGATTTGATTCCTTCAGCATGAACGACAGTGGCCCTTTCGCAACCAATGATAGCTTTGGAAGGTTCGACTCTATGCGCAGTACAACTGATCCTCCTTTTGCAACCCATGATAGCTTTGGAAGGTTTGACTCTATGCGTAGTACAACCGATCCTCCTTTTGGAAGCCATGATAGCTTTGGAAGGTTCGACTCTATGCGCAGTACTGCTGATCCTCCTTTTGGGAGCCTCACGAGGTTTGACTCGATGCAAAGCACAAGTGTTTCTCCCCTGGGCAACCTTGCAAGATTCGATTCCATCCGTAGCACAACTGACAATGGTCGGGGCTTCCCATCATTCGACGATGCTGATCCCTTTGGCTCGGGACCTTTCAAGACTACAGAAAGCGAAACACCAAGACGAGGAACTGACAATTGGAGTGCCTTCTAGAGGATATTGTATTGTACTACTACAAGTCTTGGACGTGAGACCCTGTTATTAGGAACGAGGTGTTGGATTTTGTGTTGGAGAGTTGCAGATATGGGTTTTTTCTTTTTGTAGCATTGACATAATGATTTCTTGTATTTGTGATGTTTTCTTTTCTAATTATTCATTGTTTGAGGTTGAGCATCGGATTTTCTATGGAAATTGTGGGTACTCCTTTAATGGAGGCATAGGATTTATTTTCCTTGTATTGAGACGTGAAAAACTTCAGTGTTATCAATAATAGTATATGTTATACAGTAATTGCATATGAAGCTAGGTGCAGGAGAAGTAATTAGGTCTTCCAGTAGCAAGCTCACCTTGCTTTCTGTAGGTGACGCATATTCCATTTTAAAGTTGCGAAAATTGTCAGAGAGAAGAAGTTCTCGTTATAATTTGGCTATATAGCAGATTTTTCACCTATGAGTTTGGAATTATATGATTCTTTCACAATGTCATGCTTTGCCTTTCACACGTCTGGTGATCCAGATGAGATAATACATGGGACAGTATCTGCAAAAGAAGAAGAATATTATTTTTTTTATCTATTTTTTATTAAGTCTAATTCTCAAACTTTTATCCTTTACAAACAAAGTAGACCAAGACCAAGGAAATGGCAGATTACGAGTGTGTGTGTGTGTGTGAGAGAGAGAGAGAGAGAGAGAGAGAGAATCGAGAGGTATGATAATAAAAGAAGGATCATCTCGGTTATCTGTGGCCGCATGTGATACTTAGAGCATCCATAGTGGTGTAGTTTAAGTACTATATTTTTGTTTTATTCAAAATTTGTAGAATTTGAGGACTGCAGTGGGTTCTTGTCCATATTTAAAAAATGCTAGCGAGTCAAAAGACATTCTAAATTTCAAGTGTGTCAAAACAAGTGAATATTAACCATTCTGGACCTACCAAGAGGGAAATGGAAGAAAGAAAAAGTATAATTAAAGAAAACAAGGAAAAAAAAAATAAAGAGAAAAAAATTAGATTAATTTGGAGTATAAATTTTGTGTATTATTTGGCGTATGCCGGCCATATGAAGGGGACACACCAAAAATATTAATTTATACGATTTTTATAAAATTTTGGAATATTTCCACTGTGAATGATATATATATATATATATATATATATATATATATATATATATATATATATATATATATATATATGAGTGGATCAAAAGATCCGCTTTCGAATTCCGTCAAAGCTCCACCCTTTCTCCCTCCTCCTCACCCTCTTCCCTTGCGTTTCGAATCGGGGAGTCTGCATGGGACCAACGACGGACCCCGCTCGATCGAACGGTTGGGGAGAACAGGACTTCGACGGGACTCCGAAAACAAAACTTCCGATCCTCTCTCTCTCTCTCTCTCTCTCTCTCTCTCTCTCTCTCTATATATATATATATATATATATATATATATATATATATATATATATATATATATATATATATATATATCCTGTAGGTCCGTAGTAAATAAAAATCGTTCATGGATTTTGAATTCTTTATAAGGAAAAATTATGTTGAAGTGGCTTATAATACTTCTGCACACCCAAAAGCAAAATATAATGCAGTATATTTTGGTTGTTTTGGGTTATGGGTCCGGACTAATAAGTTCCGAAAAAATAAAATCCATTTGATATCTATCCAAATGTAAATTACTAAAGACACCGTCAAAAGTGATATGAACTATATAGATGGTATCACTCTTTAAGTTATAAAATTGATACGGGAGAACACACCATTTCAAATTCTTCTTGCTCTCACACACTTCATCTTTCTTTTGCAATCTTTTACTTTTTCAATTTCGAATTCATTATAGGAGTTTCAAAGTTTTAAGAATTGTGTCAGTCAAGTTGGGAACGAGGATGGAGAGGATTCTGGCGGACACAAGTAAATTTTATGTATTATGATTGTCAGAATTTTGATAATCCTATAATAGTCAGAACTGTCTTGGGATATATATATATATATATATATATATATATATATATATATATATATTTTATCCGAAATTTCCTCCCACCACTTAGTCGATATCGGAGCTCGATGTCCGAACCTACTCGGTAATATCTCGTAGTTTTACCACTAAGCTACACCCTAGGGCCAATGACCTTTATCTTAAGTGGTTAGTGTGAGGCATATCCCCCCAAGAGGTTGCAGGTTCGAGCAAAGGGGGAAGTACATTTTATTCTCTGTAGAGAAATAATGTGAGCGCGGACATTCGGACTAGGAGTGTGGCATTCAGATCGAGTTTGTAGACATTCGGATCAGGAGTCTGCAACTTGTTCCATATATATATATATATATATATATATATATATATATATATATATCATAGGTATGTCAGACACTCCTAACGATTCTAAAAGTCTTTCATCGTCTCAACCCGTTTGTCACGATGTTCGAAATCACCAATAATTTTCTTAGAAAAGGAAGCGACTGCAAAAGAAAATGGAATATGAGTTTTAGTATTTGAAATTGTATGTTGTTCCCTAATATTTTAAAGATAATTTAAATATTAGAAGATAATTATATTTGGCTAAATTACAACTTTATAACCTAAATTTTGATAGACATCAATTTAATATCCTCCTCCCATTTTTGTCCTAACGGTGTTAATCGAAGAAAAAAAATGACAAAATATCCTCCTACCATTCTCTCTCCCCCCTCTCTCTCCGACAGCCTCCCTCTTTCTATGGTTGCCGACAGTAGGGGGGGGGGGGGGGGGGGGGGGGGGGGGGAGAGAGGGGGAGGGGAGGGGGCGCAGCCGGAGGAAATGTTATGTATCTTGTTACGTTCCTCTAAGGACATGATAATTTTTTCAGGTTATTGCTGAGCTCGCTTCGTAGAATAAATGTATGGTTGATGATTGCGTCTCCTGGATTCAGGTATCTTTAGTGTTATTTTATCGTTCTTCCGTCTTCTATATTTTATGATGATATCTTCTGTTGTATAGCTTAGTTTTTAAGCTTTATTCTCATTCTCAAACATTGTTCAGACATGTGTATTATAGGGCGGTCGACTGTATTATATATTGTTTATTCTTGATATATTTATTCTTTTTGTGGATTGAGATATAGTTTGACTTGTCATATTAGACATGATACCTTATTATAGACAACGTATATGTATTCGAGTTGGACTGGAGTCCGCTTGGTACGTAGTTGGCCATTATCACATATTCTGCTCCTACGTATTTTGGGACTGAGACGTGACATGAGATGCAGCCGAAGGGCGGGGCAGCCTGAGGGCGGGGGTTGAGTAGAGTGCGACCTGAGGGGGGATGGTGGGGCGCGACCGAGTGGGGGAGTGCGATCGAAAAGAGGAGGGGAGGGGTGGGTGTGTGGTCTACAGAGAGGGGAAGTGTGGGGGAGGGGGGGGGGGGTGAAAATATTAAAGTAATTTTTTTAAACGGTAAACTAAATCCTGACCAACAGAAGTTATCTAGATGAAAATTTTCAATAGTTGATGGTATTAATTTAGTACCTATCAAATTTAGGGTATCAAGTTGAAAACCTTGAAAAGTTTAGGGTATCAACTTGCAATTTAGCCATTATACTTTTTAAGAGAAGCGATGTCCCATGTTACTTTAGTGTTGATTGTAGTAATTTCCATCCATGGAGAGATGGGACCAAATTAGAAACTGCCACATAGACGGTTATAAATAGTTTGTAAGCTAAATGGTTGTAATCCTAGCACTACTCCATTTGCAAAGAAAAATGCTAAAAACATCCACAGTGGGGACACTTTTAACACATACTTTGAATTATTAAAAATTGTGTAAATTATTATTTTTAAAGTGCTTCCATGATATTGGCACACAACGGTAACACTTCAAATTAATCTCCTCTTCTCTCCCTCTTTTTTCTCTTTATTTTTGTTTCTTATTTGGTAATTTTTTTTTCCTTTTTATTTTTTTATTTTTTTATTTTTTATATTTGGTTATTTTTGGTGGAGTTATCAATTAATACATAGAAGTTAGGGTACGCTCAAAATTTGAAATGTGTGGTAGCTTTCTAGCAATTTTTTTTCGAGTACAAAAAATATTGACTAAAGTCAATCTAGTATTGAAGCTTTTTTTTCACTGTGGATGCTCGTTTACAACCAAAATGACTAAACCCTACTTACAACTTCCAAACCTTACGCCCACCTCACACACGCACACACACACGCGTGACACAACTGATAATTTTTTATGTAAAATTACGGATCTGGTTCGGTTAGCATTGACCCAAAGGAAAACCCCTCCTCCGATCCTTGGTGAAAGTGTATAAGATCCGCTGCCGGCCCATAGCTCGCGGGTGCTTTCCATGGCGAGGAACTACTGCGACATCCGGCTCCTCCTCCTCGCCGCTGCAGCCGCCTTCATTTTCATCCAGGTCCCCTCCGCCATCATCGCTTGCGAAATCTCACAAAATAGTTCTCATTCTTACGCCGAGATGATCCCGATGTATCCATCCATCGGCCTACACTGATCCCAATTTTTTTTTTTCAGTTGTAAATCTGAGAAAGTGATGTTCTTTTTTCTTGAATTACTATTTTTCAGTGTTATGATTGTGTTGTGCTAACTATATTACTTCTATGGATCATTTTTTTTTTTTTGAATTAAATTGTTGCTTATAATTGTGATGATTTGCTTGAGCATGTATGCATGACTAGAAGCGTTTTTATTTTACATCCATTCTATTTAGAGCTAACTAATTATTGAATTTGCTAATTTTGTAGATACGCCTCTTCTCTTCGCAATCTCAGTACGCGGAGCGCCTAGCATCTGCAGTGAGTAATTAATAGTTTTTTCTTGTCTCGTCTTGTCTTTTCTTTACTCGTCTACGCAAGATTTAATAGGTGCAGGTAATCATCAACGTTTTGTACTCGTCCCATTAGAGCACTATTATCTACGATTTATATTTCATGAAGCTTAAAATGAGTATTCACATTCCAAGACTTAATGTTGATCTTGGCGTTCTGATGGAGAATAGTTTTAATAAATATTGCACATTTAAGTATTCTCATTTCTATTAAGGAAGCTGTACTGGCGAAGAATAATGCAGATTATAAGTTATTGGAAGTATAGAAAGTTGGGAAAACTAATTTGGAGGTTATAATGAGGATTCTATTAACTAGTAGACTTTGTTGCATGAATACATACACAAATATAAATAAGGAAACGATACGGATACATGATACAAACGTTTTCAGATAAGTATAATATAGTCACATATATTGCACAAATACGAACACGGACACGGATACGGGTATGGACACGATATGGGTAAGGACACCTTTTCTCCGTTTCCGTGCAAGATTGGGTGTCGAACTAGAGGTACCAGAATCATGTAGGCTGGACGAGTATTGTTAGTTGCTTCAATTATCTTGGTTAAATCATGTTGGAAATAATGCACGTTTTTCATGACAATTCGAGCTTTTACATCTAGGAAAGTGTAATTTGTAAGTAATAAAAACTAGTTGATTTTTTAAACACTTCTTATGCAATGGTTTCAAATTTTCAATGAAGAATGGGATAGAAGGAAGTGGCAAGGATTGGACAAATATTTATATATCAATCTCCATAAGTAATGTATGATGCACTATCAGGCAAAGAAATATATGGACTAGAGAAATATTTAAATATAAATCTCCACAAGAGACAAGTTCGGATGTCCCATAACAGGCTGAGGAACGTTTATGACTAGTTGTCAACCTAAGGTCATTCCTTTATACGTTGATGTCAAATACCTTTCCCAAAGCAATCTGTGAACAACCTTAAAATCTCATGCAGAAAATGAAATAATCGGAACAAAATAAGGGAGAAGGAAGATATATTTTTTTTTTTTGCACAAAACAAGCACCTAAAACTTTACTCCATCATCAATTGAAGAGATGTCATAGGTTAGATATTGTAATAGCAATGTACCACTGTGCTTCATGGCGAGCTGACGTTTAACTTATGCTAGACATGTACACACAGATATACAACCTTATCTATATGTATTTCTCTTTTACTGTCATTTTGTTCTGGTTGGCTGATAGGAGCTATAAGCTTGCTTCTTTTTTATCGTATTTTTATACCTCGCATAGTATACTGTAATCCCTTTCTTAAATCAATTTGGAACAGGTTGAATCTGAAAGTCAATGTACAAGTCAAACCCGGTTGTTGATTGATCAGATAAGTATGCAACAAGAGAAAATTGTTTCCTTGGAAGGTGAACTTTTTTTTACACTAATCTGTTTTATGTTCTTATTGAATTTATACATCAAGAGGGACAAGTAGATGTCATCAGTTTGCAATTGGAGAAAAATATACATTTGTTTACATTCTTTTAAAAAAACATTGGTTCAATCTTTGGAAATTTAGGATGCACATGAGCTTTGGACATGTGGCCAATAACAGTTTTGTACTTATACATTTAATTAAGTAACTCACTTCATTGTTATTATGAGCTTATGTGCGTTTTGCCTATTCAGTTAAACCAAACTGTAACTTTCGGAGCCAGATCAAACCAAGAAGTCCCTAACCGAACTGTATTAATATTATATAGAAACTGAATTTACCAAATCAAATTTGAGAATTTTGTGCAGTTCGGTCAAGTTCAGTTAATTCGGTTTGACCGGGTTAAGGTCATGATGGGCTGACTCAATAGTTTTTTCTTTTTTCACTAAGTTTCACCAAAATTCTTATTTCATACAAGTATGCTCGACTTTTTCTAATAGGCCGACTGGTTGGGCCGGAAGCATAAATAAGTAGGCTTCTGTAAATTATAATGTGGTCTATTGAACAGTTAAGGTTATATAAAACTATAAATTACATAAGAAATTACAATAGCGAAGGAATTTAAAACACCTTCTATAAATTACACCGCAAATCGCTTTGCAGAGAGAATATTTATAAGGGAGCGGTGGCAATCATGTTATTATACTGCCGTTTGTTCGGTTTGGTTTTGTTGCTCCGCAACCGAAAACCGAACCACAAACCAAAGTAATTGAAACCGAAAACAGAACCATACCCTAAAAAGTCGAACGTAATAGGCTAATTTGGTTCAGTTTGGCGGTTTGAACCACATACTGCACACCCCTTATTGTGTAGCCTGATGTAAGTCTTCATTTAATCCGAAAAAAGACAATCCAGAGGTTGCTGGACATGAAAGAGACGATGCTTTGTCTTATTATAACCAGAACATTACACCTTATGCCTCTTTCGTTACTAATTCACGAAGCATGACGGGCGGTAACTTATACTAGGAAACAGTGGTTAATCAAACATACTAGCTAAATAATAGCCTAGAAAGATGTTTACAAGGCTTCAAGGTGTAAAAAAAGGTACGAGGAGTGATCAAACATGGATCCCATCTATGCCATAAGATTGATGTGAAGAAGAAACAACTAGAAGATGGTATGCAGCTTATCAACTAGTAGCTAAGCTTGCATCAGTCGCCTGCAGGATAAGGCTTATCAGCAAATAAGATAAACTACAATTGTTGATGATCATGGTGCAGAGACAAATGTAATTGGACTAGACCTAACATCATTAACATGAACAATAAGGATAAAAGATGGAGTATGCCAAAAGACGTAGCATGTTAAAGCATATTTTTATGATTTGTAAGAACCATAATCTAGCACACATGGGATCTTGGAGATGTTAACAGATTGTTCTGTTCTTGTAGTGGCTGATACAGTAAAAAGGTTGATCTCTAGAAAATCATGTTTTACTCAAGTAGTGGCATGTAGAGACAGCTCATATCAAACATATCTTAAACCTTTTTTTGTTTTAAACCCGAAGGATCCAACCCATACCAAGTTAGGCCGATATATCGGTTGTTTTGCTTGATACATCGGCCATTTGGCTTGGATATTGCCGATATGAGTTTGGACTAGTCTTCCCATACCTGTCAATTATATCGTATCATTCCCCTTTCAAAAATGGTATACAGGCCGGTATGACTGATATCTAGAACAGTTGTAGTATGTTTGGCTACACACACAAGAGAGAGAGAGAGAGCATTCGGAAATAGAAAATAATATCATTTGAAACTCTCTTTCCATCCATCGAGAATGTCCTAAATATCGTATATTAAGTCATGTCAGATCAAGGTCATGCATATTGGATAGCTTATATAGGACAGTATTTAAAAATATTTGAGAACCCTATGAGCAACCAAAATATGTAAATCATATATAACTATTGATAAACATAGTTCGAATACATCATCTTATGTGACCTAAATGTCACCCTGTCTAATGATCTTATGAAATAGTTGTTGGGATAAATTTTCTCAGACTCAAGGGATCTTATATCTACACTACGCAAAGGGCTCGAGGGAGAAAAGAGGAAGATCAGAGGAATACAAAATTAAATTATTAAACAACATATAACTTGTGGTTGCCAACGCCAATATTCACTAGCTGCAAGAGATGGTCAATAGGGAGCGGCATGAATTAAGTTTGGGTCTAGGTTACTTGTACAGTTGTACTATTGGATTAACCGGTTGGATTTCTAATGATCCTTGCCCATTAACTCTACAAAACCCAATTCTCAAATATCACCACAAAGCTTATCAGATTTGCATCCTATTTAATAGATACAACCCATATATTGGTTAATAATTTACTGGAACGACACTACCGATTTTATTTTTTGCACTGTTTGAGGGGAGAGGGAGGAGAGAGAGTGAGGGTGGGGGAGGGGGGGGGGTGGGTGGATGGTTGGAATTCAACATCTCATTACCTCATATGATAGTATGTGCATAAAGACATCTATAGCGGGTGCTCATAGAATTTATTTCCACCTGATAATATCGTGTAATCTACAAACTATTTAATTTAGTATTTAGCTGCATCTCTTCAACTTCATCAATTTTTTTTTATCTCTTTCCTATTTTTCACTGCGTATCTCACCATATGTTTTGAATAATCTTATTTCTATGCCTTTAGGAGGAACTTCATTGATGTCCATGACTTCACATTAACATGCTATAATACCAAGATTTAATCATGTTATTTGCACTACTGCTAGATGTAATACATTTTGGAGCATAAACAATTATGCATATTTAAAGTGCCTGTATTTCTGTTTCATGCTTTTGCCATGGATGATTTATATCATGAAATGTTGGTTAAGATAATTAGTAATGGTAGTTTATTCCTACAAGCAGAAATGGGACCTAATGCATATTTCAAGTTCTAATATTTTTATTTCTTCAGAAGCAAAGAAGCTTCAAGATGAGGAGAACAGTCAGTTGAAAACTCTTGTTCGGGATCTTGGAAGTATGAAGTTTTGCTCATTATTTTTTGATTAGTTTCCATTTTTCAATGCTTCTAATATTTCACATTTCACATTCATCATAGAAGCTTTTTACCATGCTGTTTAATATTTTTGTTTTGTTTATATATGTAGTTATCCAGAGGCAAAGAACTACTACTTCCAAATTTGAAACTATCTGGACTGCTCTAGGTACAAACTCCAAAGAGAGAAGGTCATTCTTTTGTGGTATTAGGCTGCTGATCAGTGTCCATTGATTTATATAGCAGGAGCTATAACTGAATCATCATCATCCAAGCCTTCTCCCGTCACAATGGGGTCGGCTATGAAGCATAAGAAAACTCCACAAAAGAATTGATAAAGTTTTTATGACCGGTTATCGACCTTCTGTCAACCCTATAAGTTGGTGCCAAATTCCTACAATCAAGGTTTCTATGAGCACGAGAGGGTCATGTCATAAAACCTAGACGGCCAGTTGATAGGTAGTAGAGCTACCTTTTGGCTAGCAATTTAAGCTCATGCAACCAAGGAGCATCCTCCTAGCTCCACTTAGAATATAAAGAGTCAAGACGAAGAGGGTAGATGATACAATTTGATACATGAATTGTATTAATCTCCATGACACATTTAGCCAAAGAGAAAAGGAATGAGAACCCCAAAGAGCTATGACATAATAACCTTTTAGTTTTTAGTTTTTTATTTGTGTGACAGGATATAATTACACGAACCATATTTTGACAAATGAAGTTGTATTGTGGTAGAGAAAACATTTTTGAGGAAAGATCCATCATAACTGTAAAGTTTTCCAATTATAAGTCGAGATCTATGCAGTTCATGATTTGACATTATAAAGTAAACTTCGAAGAACATATATTTTAGTACAGCAGTTGCATATTTATAATTATAAGTATCTAATACTTCATTTTGTTTTCTGAGATCTTCAAACTGCTTGTAATTTCACATGTACTTACTTATATGCATTTTGGTGCAGGAAAAGGGCTCCAAGGTTTAATTAGCAAAGTAGAGGTACACCAGTTTGTAAATTGTACTTGGTATTATTTTTTTAATTCATGCATTTTGTGGACTAGGTCGCCTACTTCAAGCACTCTCCCATGTTTCCTTCTTCAGGTGCCTGTAGCAGCTGTGGTGGTGATGGCTTGCAATAGGCCTGATTATCTGGAGAGGACAATTGCTTCTATCTTGAAGTATGGTTTAAGTTCCCATATATTCTTCTTATATATCACATTTGAAACTTTGAAGCTGCTGTGCTCTTCTCTTTTCCTGATGATCCTATCGTTGGCGAATAACTAACCTGTCACAATCCACATCTTTAGATATCAGACTGCAGTTGCATCAAAGTTTCCTCTTTTCATATCCCAGGTATTGTTTCCTGTATTTGATGATTTTCTAGCTGTAAAGATCAATTTTCACTATTTTTTCATGATTATGCAGGATGGCACTAATCCAGATGTTAAAAACAAAGCTTTGAGTTACAATCAGATTGTATATATGCAGGTTTCCTTCTGATAATTTCGTTATACATATTTTTAAAAAAGTTGAGGTGATTCCACATCCTTGAAGTGGCATTATTATGTGAAATATGGCATCTTTACATGATAATAGATAAATGTCACATGTCATCAGTGCAGAAAAGCATATATTTTAAGATAAACGGGGGGCCCATAACAACTATGAATAATTTTGGTTTTTCATGCTGTTGATCTTTTAGAAGCTGTAAAATTATTCAAAAGCCAACATGTCAATGCCCCTTTAATGTTGAATAAAATATTGGATGCCATATGACTATTGTAGTAGTCTGAAAGGGGCACTATGCAGGACACTGTTTGGAGACATCTAAAGCTCTCATACACGTAATGATTATGATATAACACTATGATGCATGCATTGAGTCTAAAACAAGAGTCTGCTTTATAGACATATGATAAAGCACACAAAAGGACTGAGAAATTACCAAAACGGCCATAGATCAAAGATATAAATTTATCTACAATAGTCTCTGTTAGAAATCTTTTTTCTTTCACATTGATGGAATGATTTGTTGCTTGGTGCAACGGGAGTCTTGGCACTTGCATTCTGGAAGATATAGATTCCAATTGCAGAAACAGCCTCCCTATATATTGGGGGTAAGTGTATGTACATCTTGCCCCTCCTCAGAGCTTGTATTAGCGGGTGCCGTGGCATTGGGGCGCCCTATATTGGTTGAGAAGTTTGTTGAATTCAGAATTCGGGTCATAGTGTTTGTTGTGATGAGGAAATACAACCAGGGTTGCAAATTGATGTTTGTTGCCTGTTCTTTGCGATATAGAGAGATAACTGGCTCCGATCTATACAGTGCATATCAGTCACCAACAACTAGTTTAGTTGTAAATGACTGCTGCAGAATTGCGAGCCAAGATTGTCATGGCCTGCTTGTTGAGAAATGAACAATATACAACAATCAGAGAAAAAGAAGGGTTAATAAGGAGAATCCTCCCTGATCTCTTTTCTAAACTTGTCAACCTCATACCTGTTTGATGGAAATAGTTGCCCTTCCCGCATAATGTTACATTTGTGGCTGACATCCATTCCTAGAATAATTTAAAAAATGAAGAAATACAAATGGGTAGCATCCCCACATTTCTGTCATTTTACTACCAGTAGACACCTGTCGATATACAAGTCATTTGTGTCACGATTAGTCATAAATGATGCCATAATAGTATGAATGATGATTCTAAAGATAGCAGTTCCCTCTAATTGATCCACGTGCACCATTTGTGTCTATGTTTATACTTTGAAGCCTAAAATAAGCGTTTGATGGATTTGGAGAAACCCATAACCCATAAATAATTCGTTATTCGTTCACTTAATAGTGTGCTCTTTGATTTGAGAACCAACTTGATGTTGTCTTTCTTCTTAAATCTGCAGTTCTAGGAATCAGTTTGTGCATTTGTTTTCTCACCAATTTACTTGATACCAAGGTTCTAAACCGGGGTAGGCAGGTGCGCGGCGGAGATGATCCGTCTGCCACATAGGTGCCTAATACATTTTGGACATTTTTAAATATTTTATCTATTTTTTTCTTTTTCTTTTGCATATATAAGGGTATTTTTTGCATAACTAAGTTGTAGAACTAAATTTATGAAGTTTCAGTCTTGTAAAAGTGAACCATAGGTCTATAATGCTTGCAAAAATGTTTTGCCAAAACATCTAGTCAGGTATTGTTCCGTTTAGATGCCTGCCTATGCCACCTCACCTCCGGCTACACCGTCAAATCTCCGTCGGCCACTTACTGTACCGCCAACGTCAAAAACTGTGCGGAGAGAGGCCACCTCAACTGTCATTTAGAACACGGATTGATACTATACAAGGGGTTGCTTGCTAATATTCTATCTATTTCAAGTAAATATCCCATGGTTGGTATAAGAAAATACACATACTTCTATTGTTTACGATCTATATACTCTCCTTATATGTTTGTGAACTGTGGAAGTATGTGTGACTTTTGTACTATAGATCCCTTATCTTATCGTTTTCATGCGAGAAATCTTAGTGGTGGAAGTAAGTTTGAATTCTATATATAGAATATAGATTCCTTATTGCATCTTTTCACTTTCATTAGAGAATTCCTTGTACCAGAATTTGCTCATGTCGAATGCTGGCAATAGAAATACTTACAACACACAAAAAAGAACAAAAACAATGATGAGGGGTTTTGATTCATGGACCTCATGCCAGGTGTCATGGCAGCTCAGATATCTCATAGCAGTAATTTGCTATTAATTTTTTATGTGATGCTTCTCCTTTTTAATATTTTTTAACACTCATCCTATATCATGATTGATAAATTACCATGTTAACATCATCTTGATATAGTTAATTTAACTACAGAACAAACAAGGAGGTTAACTTCGGGGATCAACGTTAAGTCCTTACCTTTTTATAATAGTTATGGATGGAATTACTAGATATAACCCGGAGGAGGTTCCATGGTGTGATATGTTTGTTGATCATATTGTGTTGGTTGATGAGAGTATAGAATGTTAGATGTTAAAATAGAAGTATGGAGAGAAACTATGAAATATAAAGGATTTAGAACTAGTAGAACAAAAACAGAGTATATGAAATATAATTTCAACCAAAAGTCAAAGAGAAATGAGGACGTGGATGCATATAGATGAATAAAAGATACCTAAGAGATAGTTTTTAGTATTTATGATCAATTATTCATCATGGTGGAGAGATTGAGAAAGATGTCAAGTATAGAATTAATCATAATGGTTGAAATGGAGGAGTGCTCATGAATACTTTGTGATCGCAAGATATCTCTGAAGTTGAATTCCCCCCCCTATAATACTACTATTAGTGTGTTTGCAATTAAGAACAAAATGTTCGAAAAGTTAGGGTAGCCGAAATAAGCATGCTATGATGGATGAGTGACAATATATTAAACGATGCGATACAAAATGAGAAGTTAGAGGTGGCACAAATTGAGGACAAGATGGGAGAAAATCGACTTAGGTGGTTTGGGCATGTGCGATGCAGACCAATAGATGCGCCCATAAGAATGAACGATAATATAGTAATTAATGGAGCCGCTAGGAGTAAATGTAGGCCTAAATGAACATGGTTTGATATGCTAAAGAGGGATATGAATTTTTTTTGCGATACAGAAGACATGACCCTTAACAGAGCAGAATGGAAGAAGAGGAATCAAAGAGCTGACCCCAGAATTTGGGATAAAGACTTTGTTGTTGTTGTTGTAAGAAAAAAAAACAAGGTTAGGTAGTATGAATAATAGTTTTTTCCTTATTGATCTTTAATTTACACACTAATGCAGAGTACATACCTTCACATTATTTTGTTAAAAGGGAATAAATCGGCTTTCTGTTAATGTCATCTTAATAGCTTTAGTCAATACCAAAATTTGGGATAAAGGCTATATTGTTAATAGCTTTACTAGAGGCATATGCATAAGTCAGACATACAAAAGGTTAGAAGGTTTAGATATTATTTCATTGTTTGTAGTTTACACCTTGCATGCAATGCATATTTCAATACAAAGAAGTTGGCCTTCTATTAGAATATTATTTTCAATGAGCAGGCTAGAGTTGTGCCATGCTGGGTATCAGGAAATGTAATAATCAGTTATTTCATACCACAACGAGGACTAGAGATGATAGGAAGGGATTGTTGTCTCTTTGTAAGGTTGATGATGTTTGTTACTTGGCACTTGATATTTCTTTTTGATTGATGTTGTTGCTTAGGTACATAGCCATGGAGGCCACCTGTGGCTGCTAAGTTGATTAATTTGTTAATGTTGCAGCACCTTGACTTTGAGCCTGTGCATACAGAAAGACCCGGTGAAATAATTGCATACTATAAAATTGCAAGCAAGTTTTCTTTCTTTGCTCTTTTATAATCATTCTTTCCTTGGTTTCCTTTTTGTTTTATCCGCTAAACAATTTTCCATTTCCAGGACACTACAAGTGGGCCTTGGACGAGTTATTTATGAAGCATAACTTCAGTCGAGTAATCTTATTGGAAGGTTGTTTTTTATAGATGTTTCTGTGACTTTTGTTCACTTTTTCACTTATTTTATATGTGAACCTCCTGAAAGTAAAATGGTATTCCGTAACTTTATGCAGATGACATGGAAATCGCACCAGATTTTTTTGACTATTTTGAGGCCACTGCACGCCTATTCGACAAAGACAAGTATGTTATGTGTCAGTATGCCTTCTAATATTTTTTTAGTTCATAATTCATTAGTTAGGTAGAAGAAAATAGGGAGATTGATGTACAAGAATAGAGAAAGCAACAGATTGATGTCCCATATTATGTCAAACAATATGGGAATTAAAAAGATATACATAGTACCCTTGGAAGTGTACAATCTAATGCTCTCTGTAATTTTAACCTATTTTGCAACTAATGAAGGACAATCATGGCTGTCTCATCATGGAATGATAATGGTCAGGTGCAATTTGTACACGATCCAAGTAAGAACTTGCCAAGATCCTTTTTGCTTATTGCCAAAATGCCAAATTGTGCTCACTGAAGCTTTATGTCAATACGCTTTGCAGAAGCTCTGTATCGTTCAGATTTCTTTCCTGGACTTGGATGGATGTTGACAAAATCCATATGGGATGAGCTATCACCAAACTGGCCTAAAGCATATCCTTATCTGCTTTACAATCTTCCATATTCTTTAATAAAGTAATTGTTAGCTGCTATTTCTTGAGCCAGAGGGTTTGGCATAAAGGCTTCTTTGTAGTACTTTTTTTATTTGTTAGGTGTTGTCTCTCTTTCTTTTCCTTCCTTGACATCATACATACTTATTGGGATGATTGGATGAGATTGAAGCGCATACACAAGGATCGTCAATTTATACGGCCAGAAATTTGCAGAACGTACAATTTTGGCGAGCATGTATGTAACCACTTTATGTCATGCAAAAGGAATAAATAGTACAAAACAACTAGTATTAGATTAAATTTCCTACTAGTTTGTTTCTGTTTGAATAAACGTAGAAGAAGGAAGAAGAAAATAGGAGAGAAGATCTCTTATTGATGTAATCACATAATGGGAGGTAAAGGCCTTATTTATACAACCCAATGAAGGTGTAATACTAATCTCTAACCAATGTGAGACTAAAATACAAAGTGGGAATCCAACCCTTTAGTAACCCACGTTATAACACTCTCCCTTTGGATGACCACAATCTCTAAGCCTATTGCCTCGTTAAAACTTTGCCACGAAAACCCATTAGGACAAAACCTGTGCGAAAGAAAAGAGTACAATATTTATGATAACTTAGGTGTTGGACACGCTTAATGTTGCCTCATTAAGACCTTGTCAGAAAAAATTCAATGGAAAAAAAATTCATGACTAAGGAAAAAGAGTACAACGTGTTATAGTCCATACAAAATGTATCTTTCCCTGAAAACAATCACTCCCCCTGATGATGTTGATCCTGAACAGTCAGTTGATGAAGACGTCGCATTCCAATTCCATGAACTAGTTTCTGAAAAGTTGACTTTAGCAACGTTGGTGAACAAGTCTGCAAGATTATCACTTGAGCGAACTTGTTAGGCTTCAATATCAAAGTTCTTCTGAAGCTCATGAGTATAGAAAAACTTCGATAAGATGTGCTTGGTCCCGTCTCCTTTAATGAATCCACCTTGATTTTTTTCAATACATGCTGCATTATCCTCATGAATAACAGTTGGAGTATCTGTGGTAGAAAAAATGTGACAGGAGCTACGAATGTGTTGAATCAACGATCTCAGCCAAATATATTCTCTACTTGCTTCATGGAGAGCCAATATTTCTGAGTGATTTGAGGAGGTAGCAATCATTGTCTGTTTTGTTGAACGCCAAGAAATAGCTGCATTGCTATTAAGAAACACATATCCAGTTTGTGAACGACCTTTATGGGGATCAGATAAATAACTTGAATCTGCAAAGCCAACTAGAATCACGATGTCAGATAAACCACAAGTATAAAATAATCCCATGTCGGTAGTGTAGAAGCATGAAAAATATGCTGCAGAGTTATACGCAGTATTTCAGTGCTGAGTGGCGTAAAATGACTTCAGAGCCATCGACGCACAACAGAGCTTTGTCGCTAGTACAGCGTAAAATATAAGCTCAAGGACAATCCGCGTAATGCAGTATTTCCAGGCTGCTTCAGCGTAAAAAGGGTATTATACCGCCTTTATGGCGTAAAATTCATCCGCTTTTAATGCAGCATGGAAGTGTACGAGGAACGCTTCGTATTCCTCGAATGAACCTGTCAGATCATGCAGTGAACCTGACTCCTGACAATGAGTACTGCACAGCTATCCAGACGACGGCTGTAATGCTGGTGCGACACAGAGACCCAAACCGTCGTTTAGTGACGTTTCCCTGATACAAAGTGCTTTTACGCATACAAGGGAATACGCTGCCTAGTTTTACACAGGCAGATGTGAGCTTTTACGCTCAGCAGAAGACAAAACGAACTGCCACGTCAAAAGCTGCTCTTCGTACAGAGCTCGAGGCACGTCTTTGCATTTAATGCTCAGAATGGTGGCAGATCTTCGTACATAGCTCGAGGCACGTCTCTGCATTTAATGCTCAGAATGGTGGCAGATCTCTGCATTAAATGCACGAGATTTGGTTATATTTTCAAAGACCGGCGAGCCATAATTACGGCTAATACATCCCCATCATCACCTCTGCATATTACGCCATCATGCTATTTTCAGCTATAAGGAGCACGCTGTACGCTATCACCTTGAAATACGCCAACTCAGGCTATATTTGCATTTGTGCGTGATAAGGCTATTTTGTCCAGAATACGCTCAAGGCCTCAGTCAAAGAAGGAGGATCAGCTATCTTTTACGCTAGCTACCTATCCACGCAGCATCAGACTTCTACGCCTACAAGGCTTCTACACCTATTTGACTTCTACGCCAACCCGACAACTATTTGACTTCTACGCCATGGTGACAGTTATTGGCTTCTACGCCAACATTTTCTACGCAAGGGGCAGGTACCTACGTGACTCGCATGCCGTGATCTTCGCAGCAGTTATACGCATTATCTCATGATGGGACACCCGTCACACGCTTATTCAGAAGATCATCTATACGTGGGTGGCAGTTATTATAACCGCCGCGTAAAAAGTGCCACACTCTCCACTGTCCGGCTTTCACGCCGACTGGACGGTTACTGTCACTAAAACTCTATAAATAGAGACCTCTATTGACAGAGGTCCGGGGTCGCAAACTCCAGAGTTGAAGAGGTCGAAAGGTCGAAAGGTCTAGAGTTGAAGAAATTGAAGAACAGAGAGAGAAGAGCTCAGACAGAGAGTAGCGATCGACGATTTTGGCATCGAGTATCCACTTCCTCTTGCAATCTTTGAAGCATCTCCTTCTTCTACAGCACTTCTTCATCATCGTGTGGTCCAAGGGACAAAGTGATCGACTGCAGATCAGACTCCTATAGCAATATTTACCCAGATTAAAATTTGTGCTTAACATCCTCGTATAGGATTAATAGTACTTCTTGTTTGTAAACCTAAGAAAGGGTTTTGTATAAACCTAGCTTTATTTCTTCCGTTTATTATCAAACAGGTAGTTCCACGAAGATATCTTGTTACATGTTTAATGCCATTCCAATGTCTGCGAATTGACGCCGAGCTATATCTAGCCAACATATTGACAGAGAATGATATGTCTGGCCTTGTACATTGTGATAGATACATTAATGCCCTAATGGCACTAAGGTACGGTACTTCGGGTCCTAGCACCATTTCATTGTCGTCCTTAGAACGATATGGATCTTTATTGACATCTAAAGATCGAACAACCATTGGAGTGCTAAGGGGATGCGCTTTATCCATATTGAACTGTTTTAATATATTTTCTGTGTATTTCTCTGAGATCTTTCATGTCGAACTCCTTTTTCAGATAGTTTGCAGTCATTGATTTCATGTCTTGTCCCAATCAAGTTTATGTCATCGACATATACTGCAACTATAGCGAAATCCTCCTTAGATTTCTTTATGAAGACACATGGACATATATGATTAATCTCATATCCCTTCCTTTTCATATATTCACTAAGACGGTTGTACCACATCCTTCCGGATTGTTTCAAACCGTACAATGAACGTCTTAGCTTTATGGAATGCATGTTCTTAGCTTTTGAGCTGTGTAGGTTAAATCCATCTGGAATTTTCATATAGATATCGCTATCTAAATCACTATATAGATAGGCTGATACAACATCCATAAGTCTCATGTCCAGCTTTTTCTCAACTGTCACTTATCAAATAACGGAACGTTGTTGCATCCATTACGCGAGAATACGTCTCTTCGTAATCAATTCCGGGTCTCTGAGAAAACCCTTGTGCCACTAATAGTGCCTTAAATCGAGCGATTTTATTCTTTTCATTTCGCTTTCTTACAAACACCCACTTGTAACCTACCGGTCTGACGTCTTTTGGTGTTTGTACTATAGGTCCGAACACTCCACGTTTATTAAGGGAATCCAATTCTGCTTGAATAACATCCTTCCATTTTGGCCAATCTTTTCTTTGTCAACATTCATCGATGCTACGTGGTTCAGTGTCATCAATGCCCTTAGATATTTCAGTAGCTACTGAGAATGAGAATATCTCATCTATTGTTATATCTTTCCGATTCCATACCTCTCTTGTATATGTATAAAACATAGATATCTCTTTGCTTTCAGGTACCTGAGCCTTCTCTTGAACTTTTGTCTTTTCTAAGACAATAACCTCTTTTGAGTTTTCAGAGAGTATGAATCTGTCATTCATAACCTCTTCTTGAGCGTTATGTATAACCTTCTTAAGAACGTTACTTTGGCATTTTCTCTTTCTAGGGACTAAGTCCTTCGAACCTATAGGTCTACCACGCTTCTGGCGTGCAGTAGATTCATTAGCCACTCTGCTATTTTTTCCTGCGGGAATATCAATTCGAGCCCGCACATTTGCAGCGGGCACATGTGATTTAATCACTTTAACTGCATCAGTTAATGCATCTGGCATTTGATTTGCAATCTCCTGTAGATGCAATATCCTTCGTACCTCAGTTTCTCATTGATTAGTACGAGGATCTATATGAGACAGAGTGGGATTATCCCATGATAATACATGCCGTTAATTTGTGGCGAATGGTTCTGTAAGAACATTCTTTTTTTCTTCCCCTAACGGCGGAAATTTAGTCTCATCAAAATGACAGTCTACGAATCTAGCAGTAAAAACATCACCAGTTAAAGGTTCCAAATATCTAATGATTGAGGGCGAATTAAAACCAATATAAATTACTAAACGGCGCTGAGGTCCCATTTTAGAGCTCTGAGGAGGGAGAATATGAACATAAAAAGCATAACCAAAATTACGCAAATGAGAGATGTTAGGTTGATGGCCTGTCACAAGTTGTGATGGTAAAAATTCATGATATGCAGTTGGCCTAACAATGATCAATTAAGCAGCATGTAATATGACATGTCCCCAAGCTGAAACGGGTAAGTTTGATTGCATGAGTAAATGCCTTGCTATGTGCTCAAAACGCTTAATCACGGACTCTGCTAAACCATTTTGGGTATGAACATGAGGGACATAATGTTCAACTTCTATTCCTACGGAAGCACAAAATCATCAAAAGTACGAAAGTGAACTCAGCTGCATTATCAAGTCGAATCGTTCTAACATGTTGGTCAGGAAAATGAGTTTTAAGCTTAATCAACTGAGAAAGTAACTTGGAGAAGGCCAAGTTTCTAGATGAGAGTAAGAAAATATTTGACCATCGACTAGAAGTATCTATTAGAACAATAAAATACCTAAAAGGTCCGCTGGCAGGATCAATTGGTCCTCAAATATCATATTGTATTCTCTGAAGGAATGGTGGTGATTCAGAAGCTATTTTGAGAAGTGAATGTCTTGTAAAGAGTTTACCCTGTAAACAAGCTACACACAAATGTTCAGTAGGAAAGGAAAGACTTTGGTATGATGAATTATGCACATTGGTATTGTTGATGACCTTTCTCAACATAGTCGATCCTGGATGACCCAATCTGTAATGTCAAATGATTAGATTCCTTGGATCCTTTAGCCTTTTGCTAGTGATGGAGTTAGATTCTACTACCTTCAGAGTAGTTTGATATAGCCCCGAGGAGATAAACTTGCACTTTTCTAATGTGAGCTTATTGCTTCCAACATTAGAGGTGATACAAAGATATTCTTTGCTATCATCGTTCATGGTTTCAACATGAAATCCTTTCATTCGAATATCTCTAAAGCTAAGTAAATTTCTATTAGATCTACTAGAGAATAATGCATTTCGAATGACTACGTGTGTTCCATTTGGCAACACAACATCGGTCTTACCATAACCTTCTATAATCTGCACGGGTCCAGCAATGATGGTCACCTTGGCAGTGTTTGAGGCATATGTTGTGAAAAACTTCCTAGTTTTCAATATAGTATGAGTTGTTGCACTATCTATCAAGCATATGCCATCATCATTGTCCATACATTTAAAAAACAAAAATTAATAATATATTAATATGCTACTAAATGGTTAAACTTGGCATATTGCCAATTATTACAACTTGATCTAAATCTAAATGAAACTGCTTCAAAGAAAGTAAACTACCTAGACTATTGATCATATAATGACCAATTTATTCAAAGTGGAAAGTAAATAAACTTAGATAAGCATACAATAACTATTCATTGACTTCGCCTATCATGGCGTTGAACTGGTCTTCCGAAATTGCGTTTTCATCCTTATCTTGGAAGAAATTATTAAAATTCATGTGTGTTGTACCCTCCATGAGATTAGTCTCCACACCCTTTGAGGCTTCATACTCGTCCACTTTCTTTTGTGAGGATGACCAGCTCTTCCACAACGTTTGCAAATATCAGTTGGAGCAGCTGGATTGAAAATTTGGTCATTGTTTCTTCGAGGATTAAATTCCTTATTTTTTAACTGTGTATCGTTCCTTGGATCCGGATTGTAGCCATTTTTTTGGCTTCCACGGCGTCCATGCCCTCTACCTCTGTGATTTCCTCGACCCCTAGTATTGGTCACATTTTTTCAAGCACTAGTCACATTCACTTCAGCTGGAATTGGTGCAGACCCAGTTGGTCTATAGTATGGTTTTTGATTAATAACTCATTGTTTTTCTCGGCCACGAGTAAGACATCAATGAGTTCATAATACTTCTTAAAATTTTTCTCCCTATACGTCTGTTGTAGGGTCATATTAGTCGCATGAAATGTGGTGAATGTTTTCTCTAGCATGGAATGCTCTGTCACTTCTTCACCACATAACTTCAATTGTGAAGTAATCATGAACATAGCTGAATTATAGACTGCAACTGTCTTATAATCTTGGAAACGTAGATTGAGCCATTCATGGAGTGCACCTGATAGTATGACCATTTTCTGGTGATCATATATCTCAGCTAGAGAATTCCATAGCACCAAGGGATCCTTGACTGTTAAGTACTCAGCCTTGAGATCATCATGAATATAATGTCTTAGAAAAATTAAAACCTTCGCTTTATCTTGTGCAGATATTGGCTTATCAGCCACAATTGCATCACCTAAGCTTTTGGCTTGAAGGTGCAATTCGACATCCAATTTCCAGTTGAGAAAGTTCTGGCCTTCTAAGTTTAGAAGCTTGAAATCATGCTTTGTGAGGCTCGACATATTGCTGTATAAGATCAATAATAACAAGTTAACATAAGAACTTGGTAAATCGCCAAACAATTCAAGTTCATGGTGTATGCTTCAAACAATGATGTTTCAGAAGTCTATTTATACTAAACAAATCTTGTTTATGGTATGTTTCGAACAATGATGTTCCAGAAGTCGTAGGTAAATACTAAACACTAGATGTTCATGGTATACTTCGAACAATGATTATATTCAAGAAGTCTTTCAAAAATACCACATATGGTTGCTTCGAACAATAATGTTCCAGAAGTCATATATATAGACCAAACAATTCATGTTCATGGTCATCAGATCTCTGATGGTTTTGATCTGAATGTATTAACATATATACAAAAGAAAGAAAGAAATAAAGAATAACTCCAGCGTTCTCTCCGAGAGATCTATATGCGATTAATATCGGAGTGCTATCAGAGTTAACTAAAAGAAGTGAGATGAATGGATAAAAATTATTCTTTTTGCCCTAGCGGTATGCCAAGAGATGTATAAACATCAACATCAGGCTGTGCCTAGGGTATGCATATGCAGAAAAAATAAACATAAATAACAATACCTATTACCGAAGTGGAGAATCCGCAAATGACGGCTTCACTGAGATGCTCTCGCTTATTTCCTCCCGTTAGAACTTCGTGCTGATAACGTGTTTGAATAAACGTAGAAGAAGGAAGAAGAAAATAGGAGAGAAGATCTGTTATTGGTGTAATTACATAGTGGGAGGTAAAAGTCTTATTTATACAACCCAATGAAGATGTAATACTAATCTCTAACCAACGTGGGACTAAAATACAAAGTGGGAATCCAACCCTTTAGTAACCCACGTTATAACAGTTTCATTTTATTATATTTTTCTTATTTTTTTATTCTTTGGATGGTTCTAGAATACATGCTAGGTTAAAAATAAAATTGGTTTGGACTGGAGTTGCTACTACCAATCATTTTCATCCGTATAAGCATTTTATTCAACGATCTCGTAAATGTAACCTAGAACAGGAATTTTATTCTAGTGCTCACTTACACAATTTTCTAACTAATAACTAGCAAGAGTACTCCACGCTCGAGGCATGGCAGCATCCGCATCTTTCACGACTCCATACCTACATCATCAGGCTCTGGCTGCACTCGCTACCTCCCATATCCCCCTCAATTCCTTTATCCTCCTCCTTTTCTGTTACCACTGTCAAGCCAGCACTGTAGGGTCCAGACTTGCCTTCCTCCTCCTAAATTTCCACCTTCCTAGGTGGCCCTGCATTGTCCTCACTCTCTTCTAGTTCTCTGCTACTGTTTTTCTCCACGCACCCACTGCTTTTATAGTGAAGATGGAAGCTACAAAGGAAGAAGGCATTGTATAGATTACTGTAAGAAGCAGTACATTGCTTACTAATTAAGCAAGACCTCCCCAACCGTATTTCAGTGTAACCACAGAAAAAATAGGATAACTCCAGAGTTAACATTGATGAAATTTGTGGTCGAATGATACCTGAATGAAGGGGTGCATTATATAAAATTCCTGTAAGAACCAGTACATTGCTTCCTAGCTAACACACTTAAACAACCCAAACCCCCCCCCCCCCCCCTCCCCACCACAACCAACCAACCCCCGTACCCCGGAACAGTTGGGAACTCCAAACGTTCATGTAGAAAACTTTTTTTTTCTTTTCTTTCTTAGGAGTATTTAATGGAACAAAAATTATCTTGGTTAGTAAAACAAGATTTCTTTTTTCATCTCGGGTTCAAGATGATTTTACAGACAGAAAGAATGGAAAAAGTGAACAACAATCTATGATGGGTTTTTTATATGCATGCATTCAGCTTTTGTTAGTACACCAAGAATTTCATGCAAATCCCAATCATTAGAAGATTTTATTCTGGTTTCTCACATCATATATCCTAAGAATGCATGATATGATACCTTAAGGTGGCAAGTATCTCAAGTTTTGGTTGAATCTTATATCAATGTATCCAATTTTGTGCCAGCTATAAAGTTTCTGACTTTTGACTTCTACATTGTCATTCATTTCAGGGATCTAGCATGGGGCAGTTCTTTCATAATTACCTGGAGCCTATTAAACTAAATGATGTTCAAGTAATGCTCTCAGTTTTTCTTCTGTTCACAATTTCCTAATGCTCCTTTATTTTTGACCTTTTTCCATTGTTAATTATGTTAAAGGTTGATTGGAAGTCAATGGATCTTAGCTACCTGATGGAGGTAACCCCATGTCCGGTTATACAAACTGATCTAATCTAACTCATTACCTTAATAATTTTCATGATACTGGCAGGATAAATTTTTAAGCCACTTCGCAAAACTCGTGTCCGATGCCAGACCTGTACATGGACCTGATGTTCTGACAACACTTAATACGGATGGGGACTTCCGGATTGACTATAGCAATCAGTATGACTTTGAAAGAATTGCACGACAATTTGGAATATTTGAAGAATGGAAGGCAAGCTTTCTATCCTTCTACACCATTTCATTTATTTTAGATATGTAAATTTAACCAATTTACAATAAATAATTGACTTTGTTTTCCTTTCACTTTTGACTGAACTCTCCTGGATCTCAAAAAGAGAAAGTGATATTTGATGATTCAATTGCTCAAGCTAGAATCTACTGGTTTATCACCGTAGTATTTAACCCGTAGTGCATAAAAGAACTATTTAGATCATTTTGGTAAAATATCAGCCTATATAAAGGGTTTGGAGTCTTTGGGCCCAAGAACTCAGTCGCTATTCAATAAATTTTAGAATAATATTAATATTAATATTGACTCTCAACCCTAATCAAACTCTAGAGTTTGATGTATCAGAGCAACCCCGGTTCGAATTTTCTAGCATGCGTTAATTTGGATTAAAAAGATACCGCTACGTGAATCCAGCTCTTTGTCCAAAATGGACCTTCGACCTACGGTGGCATGTTGGATAATATTTAATAGTAACACTCAACCCTCACGAACACTCCAGAGTTTTGGTGCAAGTGGTAGGGACTTTAACATGGACAATATTTGTAAATAGGATTTGTAGGGTTATTACATGTTAAGCCACTATTCACTAACCTTTACACCCAAGAGAAATAGTTTTCGGTATTTATGATTACTTATTTATCTTAACAAAAAGACTGAGAATGACTCATGCATATAATTAAAAGAAGATAGTTGAAATGGAGTGATGCTTATAGATTACTTTGTGGAAAGATATCTTTGAAGTGGAAAGAAAAATTCTATAAGACGACTATAAGCTCATCCATGCTTTATGCATTAGAGTGTTGGAAATCGAGAAACATGTCCAGGAAATTAGTACAACAAAAATGAGAATGTTAATATGGATGAGTGGTAATACATTAAAAGATAGGGTACAAATGAGTGTATTCCAAAGAAGCTAAAGGAGGCGATAATTGAGGACAAAATAAGAGAATTATTTTAGGTGGTTTGGATATGTGCGACATAGACTAATAGATACTCTAGTAAAAAAATATATTAGTTAAAGGAGCTGCTAGGTCTAGAAGTAGGCCTAAACAAACATGGATTGATGTTTTAAAGAAAGATATGCTTCAAGTTAGTTTTACAGAGGCCATAGCTCTGTCCCTTAAGAGAGATGAGTCAAAGAAAAGGATTAAAACAAGCGACTCAAAAAATTTGGGATAAAGACTTTGTTATTGTTGTTGTAGTTTTGTAGGGTTATTACATGTTAATTAAATAGTACATTTATCCTAAACCCAAAATGTACCATTGAGTCATGTCCATCCCTCTTTTCTCTCTTGCAACCTCTCCTTTCTCATTTGCATCAATGGCCCACGGTTGAGTTCTTTTAATAATGCATTTTTTTGGTTTATTTTCTTAATGATTTTCTTCAACCTAGCCCTCCAAGTGGTGTAAAGATGTGTATATCTCTTTTCTCACTTAACATTAGCCAAGTGTAGAGAGAAATATATTATTTTGTTGTATTGCCTTTGCAATTTTGCATAATATGTTTTTCTAGTAAAATTGAATCATGATAACAATTTCATGATTTCATTAGATAGTATGACATGTGCACCATTATATATATATATATATATATATATATATATATATATAAGCTCTGGTTTTTTTATTTCACCCCGTGGACAAATTTCTAGTCTTCTTTGCACATCGATCCTCAATTTTTGCTTATGATACCTCCTTACCGACCCTACCACTCAGGTATATCTTTATTGCAGGCTCCACTTGGGTATACCGTCAGTAGCACGATTCTCTATCTGGATAGACCACTACTTTAGGTTCGGCTCTCAACTAGCTCTACTTGAATATCTTTGTTCATCTTCCCTTTAGTAATTTTGAGCATAGCACGCCAAGGGGATTCAAACATGCAATGTGGTTTCTCTGGTTCTTATTTCTTCAAGTCTTCACTACTTGGGCTAGTGATTGTCAGTTTATATATATATATATATATATAGAGAGAGAGAGAGAGAGAGGCTTCAAAACGGTTCAAATTGAGCCGTCTAAGTCGTATGTATATTATTACGTAATCAAGAAAAAGAATAAATTCTAATTAATTTCTAGACCTTAACAAGCGTGTATGAAATCCTAAAATCCTTCTATTATCTAACTAAACATATATCCAAAGTCCTAAAAAAATATTTATGACAAATCCTTAAAATATATTCATTTCATTTTTAACCTATTTAATTATAATTTAAATTCCTAACGTATTTTTCAATAATATCAGAGTTTTTTTTGGTAACGATCATATTGTCTAAAAACAAGAATTTTTGGACAAAAATTACTTGCTTAAAGAAAACGTGTATATATATATATATATATATATATATATATATATATATAATCTTTTGTTTGGCACATATGTTGGAAAAGAAACGAGAGTGATGGAAAAAAATATGACTAGTATAAAATTGGAAATTTAGGAAATATTTGGGCACGAAAGCTTTAAATGAAATCTGAACAATGAACTATTATAAATTTATTTCAAAAATTATAATAGAAATGCAAAACATAACAATCGACTTATAATTAATGGGAATACCCTATTTGGAAAGGCGTGTTGGTGACGTCGGATCTCGATGTTGGACTTTTGTACTCGAGGTCCAACTAGACGTCAGAGGCGGAGAAGAAAATAAGATAGAGAGATCCACTTTCCGGTTTTCGCATCACACCATACAAACTCAAAAATATATTTCTCGTTTTTCAATTCTTTGATCAATATTTTATGAACTTATCCCTATTTATAAACTCTCAAGAAATAAAAAGAAGATGAAGCCAATTTTTATAGACGTATTCCTAAGATAACTTAAATCATAATTAATAAAACAGATAAAATAATCTCTATCCAAAATAACCAAAAATTACTAAAAGATAACAAAAAAATCTAAATTGGTTCTCCATCCAGTGTAGTCAAAGGCGCATTAGCTGCGCCTCGTACCTTACTAGGCGAGGTACCTTTCTCCAGGCGCGCCTCACGGTAAGGCGCCAACAAGTAAATGCATGCCTTTTGTATTTGCTCTTCATTTTGGCTCTGGACTCACCTGAGGAAAAAGATAGTGATGATGGTGATGATTTGATGGAGTTTGATGTTGATGAATGATTGTTCTATTGGTTATGTTTTTATTTTACAATTTGTTTTCCTTTTATTTTGCTATTTCTTGTTAGAGAACACAAATTATTGTTAGTTCTGTTAACTGATACTTTATTAGTTCACTCGGTTATGTTGTATTTGCGCCTTGCATCTCGGCCGATATGGACCATGTGTGCCTCAAGTTCGCCTTGTGCCTTTGACTACCTTGTCTCCATCAGAGAGTCTTCCTAAATGAGTACTCTCACAAAATAGTAATGGTCAGGACCAGTGGCGTAGCCACATGGAGCCAATGGGGCGCGACTGTGCCGTATCAAAGTTTGAGTTTTTCTTTATATATATATATATATATATATATAATGACATAGAAAAAACTAGCATGACGTTCCGTTACGACAATACTGCAATGTCAGATCGGTGAAATAATATATTTAGGGAACAAATTTTCAACAGAACATTAACTAATCATAGCAGTATACTTTCGAGAACATGTCTACTATGAACAAAATTCTAAAGTATAAAAAAGCTTCTAAATATGTTTGTTTTTTGAAGATTTACCTTAATAACACATAGAATAAAAAGAGAATTAGTAAAGCAGTATATACATCACTAAAAGAATAAATTTCATAAGATAGATTTCTATATTGACAACATTCAACAGTTTACCACTATCTTTTAAATATATAATGTCAGTCTCCTAATTCATAAAGAAAAAGACAATTAGCTAATTGTAGGTATTTTCTAGTATTAGACGATGTCATTAGGGATGGAAATTTCTTCCGAAATTGTCCGACGAAGACCCAGGTTTTTTTCGATGGGTACGCGTTTGGAAATTTTAAAATGGGGACATGGACAAGGATGTGGGTGCATACACGTTACGCGTGCCGAACCAAACCGGGCCGGACGGTGGCGGCTGCACGCGCGTGTGGCCCACAGGGCTAGTCCACAACAACTCACAAGTGAGCAAGTGAGAGAAACTAATATAAAGACGAGTATGAGAACTCCTAGTCAATGTGGGACTAAAAAGGAGAACTCGATTTTTTCAATGAGAAGAATACAACAAATATATCATATCTTTTGAACTATAAATGTATTTATTATAAAAAAAATTTGTAGTAAGCGTGGCACCCCCTTGACGAAAATTCTGGCTACGCCACTGGTTAGGACAATCCAAGAATATGTAATATGTATTCTGGAGCATGAAGATCGTGACTAATTGGGGTCTACATAGAAATTATTGATCCTAACCCGATGTAATTATTATTTTTTGATATATTTATTGTCGTATCGACGTACTGGTACATATGCTTCATATGCTCAAGTGCTTGATGTTCGATATTTTCACATATCACTGACATGTCAATGTCATCCACTCTTATCAAGTATGTCAGAACAAAAAATTATGACCCACTTTTCTAAAAGGCGGCCGTCTAGGCGGCGCCTAGGCGCTAGGCGGTTGGTGTCCGCCCGATGCCCGCCTAATCTCTGAAACCCGACTATGCATGTTATTGGCATTTATGAACTTTTTATGCAATTTTCATTAGGTTTTTTGAATTTTTTTAATATTGTTTGAACCGCCTACATCTAGGCGGCGGGTGCCCGCCCGCCTAGCGCCTAGCGCTTTTCACAACTTTGATATGACCACAATATCTTAAGTATAGGACATTGGATGACTGGTTGCCAGTTTTGTTTGCAACTGATGAAGGTTACTCAAATCTCTCACTGATCTTACATGCAATCTACATACATAGGGCTTCATCCTATTTTATTTGTTGATGGTCATTTTTTCACAATAGCTAATGGAAATGCCATAGCACATCTACTGTGTATAATCATAGTGCATGTAAGGATCTAGAATTTGAAACTTAGATGATATTAACAATTATTAAGCATTTATTTATTATTTAAAATTTCAATGTATGCACACTTTGCCATCAGTGTTTTGTTTGCATGTGTTACTATCCTCAGTAGATATCATATTATGCTCTCTTTTTTGTACTGATCACACTGCTGCTAATAAAAGCTAATATGTATCAACAAGGGTGCAATCATGGATTGCTATCAAGATAATATGGTTACTAAGTACCCTACAAACTTACGTTTAATAGCTTATTTCGAAAGTGCTGTTTAGCATGATCAGTTGCTTTCCCCTTTATACCTGCTTATAGTAGTTTTTTCCCCCCCTACAGGATGGTATTCCGAGAACGGCATATAAAGGAGTTGTAGTGTTCCGATATCAAAGTATAAGGCGCATATTCCTTGTGGGTCCAGATTCTCTTAAGCAACTTGGGATAGACCATGCTTAAGTATGACATCGGAGCTACAGTTTTGCCAATTTTACAGTAGACCGAAGAAGCTGCTGCTACTAGTTCATAACTTCTGTAGGACCCAAATCTGAGTAGTGAATGCCAATATTCTTGGTGCAACCTTCTCTGCAAACTAGTGACAACTAAACAATTAGAAGATGATCAGGGGTCACAAAAACAAGTGATGAGAAGAGAAGAAACTTTGTGGGTAGACCATTTTTTTGTTGCATCAAACAAATCAGAGGCTCTCTTATGGGAAAATGCAGTTCAGTAGGGTGCCTTTATATAGAACTTGTACTTGGCATTGTGTAATTGTAGCATTTATTACCTGTGATTGAGCTTACAGTATAAACCAACCTATATTAATGTCAGCCCTTAGTATGGGTAAAAGCCAGATTAACCCTACGCTACAAACTGCTAAAGAAACTTCTTGGCAGTATTCTTGATGACATTGTCATGTAAATAATGAGAATTCTTGACCTTGTCAGTTTTTTTTCCCTTTTGATTTGCAGTGATTCCTGCAGAAATTACAACGAGCGAGTCTTGTTGAACTGTCATTTTAAAAATGCCGAGGACTGTTTGGATGGGTTTTTAGAAAATTTGATTTTAAAACAATTTTTAAGAAAGAGGTTTTTTTTTTTTATAGTTTACAAATTTTGATTTTGATTTTATGTTTGGTTACTTGCATCTAATTTCATTTTGTTTGGTAAATTTTTTTTAGAAAATAATTTGAGAAATTTTGAAAATAGGGCGAGACTTTGGCTACTGTTCACAACCAAGAATAATGGGAGAAGTCTCCCATGCCGGTGGAGAGTGTTACTCTCGGGACTTAATCAAAAGATGAATGAACAAGGCCAACCGAGTTTCTGATAAACTTTGCAGTCTACCCTGTTGATCAAAAAGTTGTAGTCGAGATTCAGAAGCTTCAGCAAACAATTTTGCCTTCCGAGATCTCGATTCCAACAAAGCACTATATATATTATATTACTGATTACAATTTGCTTAGAAAAAAAATAAAATAATCAGAAATCAATTTATGTTTTTTCTTGCAATCGCAGTTGTAAATAGACATAAAAAGTTACAAATCGAGGAGAAGTAGAAGAGGAAGAAGAGAAATGATTTTCGCTTACTGGGGTGATGAAGATTACCGTTGTTCAAAGCAAGATTCGTTCCACATGATCTGCTCCTAGAAACCAGTAAGTTCTTGAAGAACTTCTTGAACGCTCGTGTCACCTCCCTCCTGGACTCACACGAACTCCTGAACTCCTCTTGACGGGGCAGCAACCTCTCTTCAACTCTCTCTCTGTCTCAAAATTCTTCTCTCCTATGAGGTCTGAGAAGAGAGTATTTATAGAATAGCCTGGACATCTAGTCGATTTCAAAGAGATAAGAACAAAATTAATTCAAATCCCACAAAATTGGATCTGAATTAAAGACGCAATCTTTCGAATCCGAACCGCCTTTGCCAGCATCGCAGCGTCCCAGTGGCGCATGCGCGCATCAGTGCAGCAGCGCATGCGCGCATATGCGTTGTGAGACCCGTCTCACTATTTTCGTATTATTGTATTTTATCTAGTATATGTGTGTTATAGCTGTATATTGCTTCCCGTGTAATTTATAAAATTTCTAGCTGCTTTCATGTAATTTCTAGAATTGTGAATATTGATAGTCACCCTTTGGTATATATAGCCTTCATTTCTCTCTCCTCTTCATTTCTTTATTTTTCTTCTTTTTCTTTTCTCTCTTCTCTCCCTAGCCGAGAGCAACCCGAGCATCCTAGCCCCAGCCGTGAACTTCCTTTTGGTGGTAGTAGTAGTAGCTTAGAAGTGGGTTTAGGCAAGTACATCTTGCCAATGAGGAAGAACTTGCTATATTGCATTTATTTGGTTTTCTTGCATTTTCTTGCTCTATATTTGTTCCTTATGAGTTTCTCTACATGTTTAATTCTTGGTATTTTCGGTTTTGATGTCTTGGTTTGAGTAGATCTAAGTTTCAAGTTTGGAGCTTCCATGAGTTTACTTAATTTTGATCTAGTAAAACTTGATGTTTTCGAAAACTAGTAGTTCCATGTTGATGAGCACTTGATTTCTTGCGGTTTTGAACTTTGCTTTGCTGGATTTGGACTTGAAATGAGGATTTTATGGAGAAAACAACTTTTCAGACTTGGAGCTTTTCTTTGGTTGAAACTTGCTATTCTGGGACGAAGGAGTTTCATGCACCCTGCTTGGCATGCGGTCCGGATTTCTCACCCCAAGTCAGCATGCGGCCATCCTGTTGGGTGCATGAATGAATATGCTCATACGCCCTTGACCAAATACGTGAAACTTGAATAAATGAAAGTTTTCTAAGTTCAAAAGATTTCATGCGGCCAAGTGTGTATGCGGCCAAGAGGAGAATGTAGCTGAATCGTCCATGCGGCCCGGAGCTATGCGTCTCTCTCTTTCGAACGCATGACTCAACATCGTCTTGGCACGAATTTTCATAATTTTGTCTTTTCCTTCTGACTCCCCTTCTTGGCCAGTCACATCAATCACTTCCCTTACACGGCTAGTCATATCAGTCACGTCCCTGACTTTACATTTATTGCCCGTCACTCATCATTTTAACCGAGGAGTGGACTTTGCACATTCCATGCGCCCAGCTCTTGCATACGGCCAGCTTATCCCATGCACCTATCATTCTCATGAGGCCTTAATTTCATGCACCTATTGTGATCCATGCGCCATACTTGGTTATGCGGCCATTCCATGCGCCTACTTATCTCATGCTCCTATGGCACTTGTAGTAGCTTAACTGCTTATGATATGTTCTAGTATGGTTTAACTGTTTCCATTGTTTAGCCTATTATGTTTAATTGTTATGAATGCAAGTTTTCTCTAAATTGCTTATAACATGACCGTGACAACTTGCCAGAACCTGAAATTCCTGAACATGGATTGTATTGACATTGTTATTATTGAACTCTCGACACCTGATCTGTACTGATATTCTTGATAATGGCTCGACGAAGCGCACTCCTGACATGCTAGAATTGAACATGGATTGTATTGACACCGTTATTATTGAACTTCCGACACCAGACTTGCCTTGATATTCCTAATAATAGCTCGTCGTATCGAGGTAACCTGGCATATATTACTGATATTCCTGATAGTGGCTCGACGAAGCGCACTCCTTGTCATGACCCGCATCCGGTGTAAGGGCACGAGTACGTGGGTACGTCAAGCCTACGCCGCAGCATCGATGGTAGAACGTTGTCTAGGTCAACAATACTATCTAAATATCTCACACAATATATATATAATGTACCTGCCAATGATATCTCAACTCCAAAGGGAGGAACAATATGATAATATGATAATCAATACTCAATCATAATAAAACTAGAGGAAGATATGGCACGATATGGAATATAGACGAATAGAGTAACCAATCACAATACAAAGTCTCAAATATATATAAAACACATCAAATGTCTAAGGTATGGTCACAACCAATATAATAATGAAATAACTAAATCTCCTCGACAGCTGGCACTATGTCATCCTGCTCTAAAGGTGCAATATCAGATGGCTCGCCATCCTGCGACTCGTAGTATGTGGGACACATCTTCTCTAACCAATCATCTGAAAAATATATCCAGTCAGGATTGAAGCGAAGTACAAAACTCTGAAAGCAGTTCCAAATACATGGTAAATAATATATGACAAGTAATAGAAAAGAATACAAGATACACAAGTAACTAGAAAATAAAAATACAGCTGCAACATGCAAACAAATACAATAGGAACTGGAAAGGTAAATGCAGGCAATATGGCATGAATTGTAAGTAAGAGAAACTAGAATATTGTCTATGTGATTTAGAGCACCAGTTCGATATCTGATCAGCTTGGGTTGCACATGATTATTCTGCGGTAACTCGATTATATGTGAGATGTATAATCGTCATACCCATGATTACGCTAATAGATTTGATCACATAATCAACTTCTACTCTCCCACCCCAACCAATACTCATGGATCCAATTACGACACGTTACACACATGATTATAATAATAACACACTGAGCACATGAGATAGTGTGAGAACATGGCATACATGAATGAATACGAGCACAAGAATACCCGATGCACATGATAAAGTACATGTATAAGGAGTATCCGATGCACATGATAAAGGGATAACATCTCCTGATAGGATCCATATAGTACCAGTCCGTGTAACCATGTGTCAGAGTCAGGTATCACATTTCTAGAACAAGTAATATATATACTATCATATAATAAAAACTAACAGAGAAATGTACTCGTCTCTGGTCATGAGCAAAATGTATGACTCGGTATCCGAGCTGGTGTCACACAACCCTATATATGAAATATCATGTCAATTTGGTGTAATGAATGATAAATAAATTAAAATGAGTCAAATATGATTTTCTAGGCCATTTCTTGGTCACACTAGTCAAACTAGGTAAAACTAGGTCTTAACTAGGTGTTACCTTGGTTTTAGGTCCATACCTAGTTTCTAGGTTTACAAGGCTATACTAGTTATTACTAGGTCATACTAGGTTATTCCTAAATTTCTAAGTCCAAACTAAGGTAATTAGCCCATGACAACTAATATCTAGCTAATACTAGACAATACTAGTTATACTAACTATTATACTAAGTATTTATATATACTAGATAATATAATACACTAGTTATACTTACTAGTTAGTATACTTAGTATCTATGATACCTATAATATACTTTAACTGGTTACCTTACATACCTTAGTTATCAATACTAGTACTAATATTAATTGTCACGTCCCACTCCCAAAATACGTAGGACTAGGAATATGTAAGTATGTCAGTCGTATGTATATGGCAACTCCAATATATGAAAACCATAACACATATATATGCTGTATTATAAATAATAATTCACAAGTGATATATAATTATCACAAGTCACAGGGTATAACTAAATCTCATCCACATAATCAAATAGAAAAGAATAACCAATCAACTATATAACTGAATCAAGTATGAAATGCTTGATAAGAACAATTAATTGGGTAGAGACAAATCCACTACCAAACTAGGATAAGAACATAGTCCAACTACTAAGATAAATAAATGACAGAAAAGTATCAACTCAACCACGAACCAATAGAGTCGAAGGTAAAGAGCTCATCGGAAGAGAATAAAATAGCAGGTTCTGATCCGTGCTCCTGTGAATAGTCTCGATCGTCTATACCTGGAAGGGACCAGGTCCTCAGAGGGACGTAACAAGATACATATAAGCATGCCAATCATAAACTGAATATAAACATATGTACTGGATAAACTAACCAAGTTACGTGAATGCAATTGGGGATAACCTTTGCACGAATGGGCTGTCGGGTTAAAAATGGGATTGACATAATTCTCTAGGAGAATCAGTGACCTATAAAAAGCATAACGTCTTTCGATCGTCAGAGGCAGCCTTTAAATAATATAAGGGTCATCTGACCACGCATCTCCGGCGGAGCGTGTGGGTTACAAAGGAAATGTGTAAAGTAGCCCAAATGACTCGTGTATATCCTCCCCACCCAAACGACTGTCCGAATCATATCCATGTGTAAGCACCCTGATTTTTTAATTAAAATTTTAAATTTATTAATATTGGTATTCTGAAATTATTGTGACTAAGGAAATTTTTATTTTATTTTTAGCCAATTATAATATCTAATATTCATGAATTTATAATTATGTGTATTTAATTAATTATTAATATTGTAAAAAAAATTTATTTTTGGGTGTAAAACTATTAATAGTATATTGTGTAATTTTTCTGGAATTTATTGAGGTCCAAAACTATTTTTAAATAGCCATACACCTATATATATATATATATATATATATATATATATATATATATATATATATAAAAGAAAAGAAAAGAATAAAACAATTAAAACCCATTAACCCTAACCTAACCCATTAACCCACTAATCTAATCCTAAAACTACCCATGTACAGAGAAGTTCCCCACCCCTTTACATATAAGTATATATATATATAGCATATGTATATGCATACATATAACAAAACCATCCCACAAAAACCCTAACCCTAACCATCACCCACGTCCCCACGCTTCCACCCGCCAGCCGACCCCCGTCCGCCCACAGCCGTGCCTCCGCACCGTCGCACCGCCGTCCGCCCCCCCGCGTGCACAACAGCAACTGTACGGCCCCTCCTTCGCGCACAACTTTCGACCTCCTCGCTGATTCGTTTTGCGTCCCGTATTCGCTGGTACGTTCACAACCTAACCCTCTAGGATTCCCTTCTAGTGGAACGAATTTAGGCACCCAGATTTGATCGTAAAATCGACCGGAAGTTGGTCGAAAAACTGTTCGAAAACAGTTCAGAATTTTGGTCTAAGTACCCATGTTCATGCCCAATTTGCCACCAACTCGTTAATTATTTTCAAAATGTAACTGAAGGGACTTCTTCAAAATATAACCAAGATTTTTACTGTTCTTTTAGTTTTTATTAGTTTGCATTAATGGTAAAATTATTCTTCTTCCAAAACGACCAAAAATTTGTTTTTAAAACACCCCATTTCTCGCGATACACGGTGCGTCCCGCCAAACTAGGAACCTTCGTCATGTGCGAGTTGCATCAAATGGCGCGTATCGTCAACGCGAACGTGTGGGCTTTCACAGAACTTGATTTGGATGTACGTGCACACTGAAATCAACACGTATTCGCCAAAAAGTCCCGTATCGGACCTGTTCTGACACTCGTTGTAACTTCGTGTGTGTTTGTCGTTTCACAACAAAACTTGCGCCATCGGATTCGCAACGTTATGCTGGTCCTATGACCCAAGTTTGGTTCAATTCCGAGAATGTTGACAAAATATCGTTTTGTGGGCCCTACGGTTCCACATAACAGGCAATTTTGTGACCGGCTCATCGAAATCTAGTTCTGGACGTTCTGTTGGGTTCGTATCATTGTTCTGGACTTGTAGACACTAAGTTTAACGAATTTGAAGAACTTTATCTCTGACACATTTTTGGTGCGAAATGGACTACATCTAGACCCCGCTTTGACCCAAAACTGTCAATTTTTCCTCTGTGTCCAAATTGGACTTATGGGTAGTCAATCCTAGCTTTTTCAAGTTTTATGAGAATATTGGTGATGTTTGTTTCAACATCCGGAGGTGTACATGCAGATTCTACTTTCCCAGGAGCAGTTGACGGAGTTCAGAACCCAGGCAAGTGTACCTTGCCATGATGTATTACAGTTCCTTGCTTTTATTATATTATTTAGTCATTATAGTTATTTTATATGATTGATGTGTGTGTTTATCCTAGGACCGTGAGACGTTGCTTAGCGTCCTAACAAGATTCAGATTTCGACGCCGTACGCGGAGTCGTGCAACGTCACTTAGAGAGTTGATTCCGTGATCCTATATTTTCACGTGCTTGCTTTACCAAGTACGCCATAACCTAGGACACTTGACACTATTTCATGTGACATAATCTTTCTTGAGTTATTCATGGTGATTCTGTAAAGGTTTACAGGATTCGTGACATGAGACTTGCATATTATATCATATATCATTATGACTCGTTGTACTAGCTAGATGTCATGATCTTGCGTGTTGTGGACATGAGACATGAGGTTACATTGGGTGGGGAGAGTCTTCATCGTGCTCTGGGCATATTTTACTATTACTATTACTATTTATGTGTACTATTAGCATACAGAAGTGTCTATTGGGATCTTTCGTGAGTACTTTATATATACATCTTCCTCCTGGTTCCCCTACATGGAGCCTTGAGTGTACTATTAGCATAAGGAAGTGTCCATTGGGATCTTTCGTGAGTACCAGCCCTATATATATACATCTTCCTCCTGGTTCCCCCATACGGAGCCTTGAGTGTACTATTAGCATACAGAAGTGTCCATTGGAATCTTTCGTGAGTACCAACCCTATATATATACATCTTCCTCCTAGTTCCCCCACACGGAGCCTTGAGTGAACTATTAGCATACGAAAGTGCCCATTGGGATCTTTCATGAGTACCAGCCCGGAGTACGATACCATACTCTCATTTGCATATCACATAGTTGGTTATAATAGTTTATCCTTGAGTATGTGGCATTACACTATTTTACTTCTGGCATGCTATTTCTTGTACCTTGTTACGTCCCTCCGAGGACCTGGTCCCCTGCCAATTTTTACAATATAAACAATTATGGAGCCTTTGGAGTTGCTGATGGAGTTGCTTGTCTTGCAGGCATTGGTATCAGGTACTTATATCATTTCTATCAGAGTTATGGTTATTTATTCATATTGTTTATTCATCTGCTAATGTAGCCTAATTTTATAGACTCATATTTCTTTTTCGAGTCTATTCGAGTTTGTGTGTTACTTGGCAGCCGACTTTAGCATATGTAGCTCATTCTTGTGTATTCTGTTCATTGTGGATTGAGGCATAGATATTTATATTTACTTGATTATTTAGATAGTGTAGTAGAATGCGTAGCTGGCATGTTACGTATTTATAGTCCTACGTATTTTGGGATGGACGTGACATATTTTTGTGGTAGCCCATGCATGTCATGATTAAATCGTTTCGGTTACTTTTCGGTACCGAGCGAGCCTGTAATCAGGATTAGCAGTATTAGTATCTCAATCCACGACTGATTTAAAAATTCTTTAGCATTTGATTATCGTCCTTGGACTTCATAATTGTACTCGTTTATTCCCCTCGACATCCTTATTATTGTTTATCATCTCTCCCTACTTTAGAGAGATGGATGTTCGTGCACAGTGTTTCCTCCAGAAGCAGATCCTTGTCAAGGCGAAAGAAAATATGCTGGATATAAAGTTTTGAGAAGATGGTTACCCTTAGTAGGGTAGATAGATAGGTTATTCCTATATGCCAGAGCCAATGTAGATTGTTAGAATGAGAATTGAATATAATATTGAGTTTAAGGATTAGTTGTATTACCCCTTCGACTGCATCCCTATCCTTCCTATCAAATTCTTATCTTGTGTTGCATATATGGCCTCGTACTTTTTGCAACAATAATCTTTTTAATTATAACAATGAGTAGATCCTTTATCTTTCCCTAGTTGTGCCTTAATTACAAAATCAATCTCTTAGTTGGTACCACTCCTTGTGTTAATATCCCTATCACCATATGTATCAGTTTTTCTACTCTACTCCCCTTGATCTAGTCACCATGACTCGATTCTCCAAATACCTGCCTAATCGTGTCTTATTCAACCATGTAGACTTATCAGAAATTCTTCTTGTCGTGGCCTGAATTTTGGTCTCTTCGTCATCAATGTCAACCAATGATCGAAGCCTCCCTACCACCTTGTCTTAGTTAGATCTAACTCAGTCATTTCTTCTGCCTTGTAGAAGCTTGACCTATACAAGAGCAGTAATGGATGGGTAGTAATTTCTCTTATAAAGTTGTTGATTAATAGCACCCTGATAGTTTCTAGGTTCCTTTAGAAAATCCTTGATTACGGCCAGTAAATCCTAGAATTCTTGTAACCTTATTTAGAAAATAGGCCCTTCCAGAAATCTTGTTAGCAAGACCATGACCTTAGTTTTAATACCAACTTAAATTTTATAAGTTGGGTAGATTGTAGCCCCTGGTTTTAGTGTAGGGTTATTTCTAGAAATTCAGAATAAATTTAAATTTATTCTGGTGTTAATTAGGATAATCTCAAACGGATTAAATTACCTATTTAATTTCTGTATCCTTGATACCCTTATTGTGGCTCGGATATTTGGAGCACAACACTATCCTTTCCTTTTCAACAACTTCTCCCTTATGACCTAGACTAGTCACTATATACCTATGACATGACTATCACTCATAAACTGGCCTTCCCATATTTTGTTTTAGTCGCACGACATTCGCGACGCAATTGTACACACAAATGACACATAGATATTATTTTTCTGTTGCGGTCGATTTTAATACTCAACACCGACTCAATTCTTCCGACAACCTTGACGTTCATGAGCCAACTGGAACCTACTCATTGATGACACAACTGTTACTTCTAAATATACACACCCATGCTCCATATAGACCCCCAACATTCATGGCATATCTCTTTCTAAACCCTATGTCCAACTCTGTTGCAATTGAATTAAATTATACATAGGCAACCAAAATATTCCAACCACTGATATACCCGTATCCCATTCATGCCAACCTACGTCCGTGATACTTGTGTTGCATTAAATTGAACCCCTTGTACTTTTTACACAATACAAAATACCTTGATGAGTTATATCACCTTTTGATGCTTATTGCTGAATCATTCATCGACATCCATGATATGCAATGAACATCATGATATGCAATGAACAACTTCTCGGGACCATCTCACCCTAGTTGTATTTGACTATGATATTTTCTATTGTCTTGTAGACTCATGACCTAATTAGAAGCAAGGAGAACTGGTAAAACTTTCTTTATAGAGTTATTGACTCATTAACGCCATGGTAGTACATAGATTCCTTTGATAGGCTGTGACAACGGTCACAAAATTCTTACCATCTCGAATCCCTCCTTGAAGTTAGACTTACTAAAAATCTTTAGAAATATGATCATGACTATAGTTCCTGCGGCCAACTTCATTCTTATAAGTTGGGTAGAGCCTTGATTAAGCTTATCCTTATTCTTAGAGTGCGACGTCAAACTAGGACTCATTTAGTAACTGCGTTCCCATCTTTAGTGCAACCTTCTTAACTAAAATCTTTTCTACTATGTTTATTTTTAATTTTGAGGACAAAATTTTTATAAGTTGGGTAGATTGTAAGCACCCTGATTTTTTAATTAAAATTTTAAATTTATTATTATTGGTATTCTGAAATTATTATGATTAAGGGAATTTTTATTTTATTTTTAGCTAATTATAATATCTAATATTCATGAATTTGTAATTATGTGTATTTAATTAATTATTAATATTGTACAAAAAATATATTTTTGGGTGTAAAACTATTAATAGTATTTTTCTGAAATTTATTGAGGTCCAAAACTATTTTTAAATAGCCATACACCTATATATATAAATAAAATAAAAGAAAATAATAAAATAATTAAAACCCATTAACCCTAACCTAACCCATTAACCCACTAACCTAATCCTAAAACTACCCACGTACAAAGAAGTTCCCCACCCCCTTTATTTATATATATATATATATATATATATATATATAGCATATGTATATGCATACATATAACAAAACCATCCCACCAAAACCCTAACCCTAACCATCACCCACGCCCCCACGCCTCCACCCGCCGGCCGACCTCCAGCCGCCCGCAGCCGCGCCGCTGCACCGCAGCGCCGCCGCCCCGTGCCGCCGCACCGCCGTCCGCCCCCGAGTGCACAACAACAACTGTGCGACCCCTCCTTCGCGCACAGCTTTCGACCTCCTCGCTGATTCGTTTTGTGTCCCGTCTTCACTGGTACGTTCACAACCTAACCCTCTAGGATTTCCTTCAAGTGGAACGAATTTAGGCACCCCGGTTTGATAAAAAAATTGACTGAAAGTTGGCCGAAAAATTGCTCGAAAATAGTTCAGAATTTTGGTCCAAGTACCCATGTTCATGACCAATTTTCCACCAACTCGTTAATTATTTTCAAAATATAACTAAAGATACTTCTTCACAATATAACCAAGATTTTTACTGTTCTTTTAATTTTTATTAGTTTGCTTTTATGGTAAAATTATTCTTGTTTCAAAACGACCAAAACCTTATTTTTAAAACATCCAATTTCTCGCGATATGCGGTGCATCCCGCCAAACGATGCGACTTCATCGTATACGAGTTGTATCGAAAGACGCGTATCGTCAACGCGGACGTGTGGGCTTTCACAGAACTTGATTTGGATGCGCGTGCACACCGGAATCAACGCATATCCGCCGAAAAGCCCGTATCGGGCATGTTCTGACATTCGTTGTAACTTTGTGTGTGCTTGTCATTTCGCAACAAAACTTATTCCATCAGATTTGCAGCGTTATGTTGGTCCTGTGACCCAAGTTTGGTTCGATTCTGAGAACGTTGACGAAACATCATTTTGTGGGCCCCACGGTTCCACATAACGGGCAATTTTGTGACCGGCTCATCGAAATCCAGTTCTGGACGTTCCGTTGGATTCGTATCATCATTCTGGACTTTTAGACACTAATTTTGATAAATTTGGATAACTTTATCTCTGGCACATTTTTGGTGCGAAGTGAGCCACATCTAGACCCCGCTTTGACCCAAAACTGTCAATTTTGTCCCTGTGTCCAAATTGGACTTATGGGTAGTCAATCCTAGCTATTTTAAGTATTCTAAAATATTGATGATGTTTGTTTCAGCATCCGGAGGTGTACGTGCAGATTCTACTTTCCTAGGAGCAGTTGACGGAGTTCAGAACCCAGGCAAGTGTACCTTACCATGATGTATTACAGTTCCTTACCTTTATTATATTATTTAGTCATTATAGTTATTTTATATGATTGATGTGTGTGTTTACCCTGGGACCGTGAGACGTTGCTTAGTGTCCGAACAAGATTCGGGTGTCGAGGCCGTACGCAGAGTCGTGCAACGTCACTTAGAGAGTTGATTCCGTGATCCTATATTTTTACGTGCTTGCTTTATCAAGTACGCCATACCCTAGGAAACTTGACACTATTTTATGTGACAGAATCTTTCTTGAGTTATTCATGATGATTCTGTAAAAGTTTACAGGATTCGTGACATGAGACTTGCATATTATATCATATATCATTATGACTCGTTGTACTAGCTAGATGTCATGATCTTGCGTGTTGTGGACATGAGACGTGAGGTTATATTGGGTGGGAAGAGTCTTCATCGTGCTCTGGGCATATTTTACTATTACTATTTATATGTACTATTAGCATACAGAAGTGTCCATTGGGATCTTTCGTGAGTACTTTATATATACATCTTCCTCCTAGTTCCCCTACACGGAGCCTTGAGTGTACTATTAGCATACAGAAGTGTCTATTGGAATCTTTCGTGAGTACCAGCCCTATATATATACATCTTCCTCCTGGTTCCCCCACACGGAGCCTTGAGTGTACTATTAGCATACAGAAGTGTCCATTGGGATCTTTCGTGAGTACCAGCCCTATATATATATACACATCTTTCTCCTAGTTCCCCCACACGGAGCCTTGAGTGTACTATTAGCATACGAAAGTGTCCATTGGGATCTTTCCTGAGTACCAGCCCGGGGTACGATACCATACTCTCATTTGCATATCACATAGTTGGTTACAGTAGTTTACCCTTGAGTATGTGGCATTACACTGTTTTACTTCTGGCATGCTATTTCTTGTACCTTGTTACGTCCTTCTGAGGACCTGGTCCCCTGCCAGTTTTTGCAGCATAGACGATTATGGAGCCTTTAGAGTTGCTGATGGAGTTGCTTGTCTTGCAAGCATTGGTATCAGGTACTTATATCATTTCTATCGGAGTTATGGTTATTTATTCATATTGTTTATTCATCTGCTGATGTAGCCTAGTTTTATAGACTCATATTTCTTTCTCGAGTCTATTCGAGTTTGTGTGTTACTGGGAGGCCAACTTTAGCACATGTAGCTCATTTTTGTGTAATATGTTCATTGTGGATTGAGACATAGATTTTTATATTTACTTGATTATTTAGATAGTGACCATTATAATACAGCTTATATGTATTCGAGTCGGACCAGAGTCTGGTAGAATACGTAGCTGGCATGTTACGTATTCCTAGTCCTACGTATTTTGGGACTGGGGCGTGACACCATGACATGACATGTCCAATTTTCCACCACTAAGTCCAATGAATGCATCCTAAAACAATAAATATGATTAAGCCGACACACGTCCCTTACGCATTGGGAGCGACCCAAATACGAGGATCCGTATCCTCTACGCGTATCACACATCCGTGTATGTACATAGTACGTGTCAAGGTCATGGAGATATGAAAATACCTCACAAATATATGGTGGTCACATAACTCTAGGTCAATATGCATAATGAATAAAATAAAGACGACGCAATCCGCCATTGCACCCAAGTCTATCTTGGACGCGCAATTTATATAGAAAATAACTAAATAAATAAATAAATAAATAACATAAAAACAACATACTGTAAAAAATATAAATAAACAGTCATCATGGCAAGGTATACTTGTCTGACAGTTATATGGTGCTGAAACGACGCAAGAAAACATGTGCAACGGATCCAGAAAATACGGAAACAGAACAAAACGTCTCCGGATGCTGAAATAGATATCCCCAACAGTCCCAAAATAAGCGAGATTGTCAGAAAATACTACTCTTTTGTCCAAATTGAACACAGGAAGAAAACGATAATTTTTGGGTCAAAAAGGTGTCAATATGTGGGTCACTTTACACCAAAAAATATGACAGGGGTAAAGGTCTCTAAATTGGACAAATTATAGGTCAAACAACTTCTAAATGAAGATACAAACTCAACGATATGTCCAATTTTGGATTCCGGTGAGCCGATCACAAATTTGCTAGTTGACTTGGACTGTATGACCTGCGAAACGGCGGTCCGGTCAACTGTCTCAGAATTGAGCAAAACTCGGGTCACAGGACAAGTCAGACGCTTCGAGTCCAATGACTTAAGCTTCGTGTCGATCCGACTAGCGTACACAAACTAATAGAGAAATTTACAAAACGTCAATACATGAGACTTTTTACGGATACAGGTTGATTCCGGTGCGCACACACGTCCAAATCAACTTTCGTGAAAGCTTACACGTCAGGATATACCATACACACCTTTCGGTGCAATTGGTACCAGACGAGACAACCTGGTTTGGTGGGCGTACTTCGTATCGCAAAATTTTAATTTCTGAAAACATAATTTTTAGTGAACTTCTAACAGATTTTATTCGATCAATTTAATTAAAAATAAAAGAAAGGTTTTGTTGTCCTATATGTTGTTAATAAACGCCTTCAATAGATTTTAAAAAAATATTAAACGAGTTGGTAGAAAATTGGACACGAACATGGGTACTTGGACTATTTTTATGTACTATTTTTTACCAGTTTTTGTCCAACTTTTGGTCCAATTTACGCATAATTTAAAAAGAAGAACATATTCTAATTGACAGGGTTTGAATATGGTTATGTTATGAACGTACCAGAGAAGACGGTTCAAAAAACCATCGAGAGAAGAAGGGGAACGTGTCATAGGAACATGGGGTCGCGGGGGTTACGTTTATCCGCGGTTGTAGCTGTTCCCCGCGTGTGCGCGACTACCGGCGGCGGCACAATGGTCGACTGTAGGTTGACGACGGCCAGGGGAGATGGTGATCGTGGCGGTGGTCCTGGTGGTTTAGAATTATGGTTAGGGTTTTAGTATGATATGTATATATATAGAACGAGAGAGGGGAGCGGGTTAGTCGGGTCGGGTCCGGGGGGTTGCTGTGTGCGTGTGTGTGTTGGTGTTGTGGTTGTGGGTAGGTAATAGGTTTAGGTGCTGGGTTAGGTTTTGCTGTGGTTAGTGGTGTTGCTTCCTTCTTTATTTTTTTATTTTTTTTGCTTTCCTTTTTTTTATAAATACTTTATATACATATATGAGAATATATAAGCATACAAAAATATATATTTTTGCATATAATAAATTCTTAGAGAAAATATAGTACTTTGACAAATAATTTAAAAAAAAAGTTTTGTGAAATACCTTTAAATTAGTATTTATATAAGTATGTATACATAAAATCCAAGAAAATATATTTGTTAATATGATAAGTTCTAGAAATTTTTTGAAATATTTTAACAAATAATTTTTTATTCCCAAAAATATTTTATCTAATAATTTTAATCATTAATTATAATTAAGTATTTATATATTTAAATAAGTTAGAACTTATATTTTCTGATTAGCAAAAACAAATACCCCAATTAATATTAAATAAATAAATAAATAATATAAATTAAATTCTAAAAATTGGAGGAGTTTATATTCTACCCAACTTACAACAATTTTGTCCTCAAAATTAAAAATATGGTGCGGATTTCAAGAATAAGTGAAAGCAATATAGTATAGAAGGGTCATGTACGAATTATCGTACCTCAACTAGGGAAGGAGAAAATGTAAATCACGTTTTAAGTTCTAAGGGTTAGTTTGGTCTTCTTTAAACAACGTAATATAGCATGAATTGGTTCTAACGCATAGAGTTGGTACATATGGAGTCGCGGTTGAGGAGGAACACGAAAAATGGATGAATAATACAATATGAAGAGGTGTTGATAGGACAGATGAACTGCCACTACTCAAGGTGTTTAAATGGGCGGGCGGCCCGGAACCCGGCCCGGGCCCGGTCAACAGACCGGCCCGCCCAGGCCCACTAGCCCCCACGGGTCCGGGCTGGGTCGGTGGAGCCGTCCCGCTAGCCCGGCCTGGCCCGGCCCGATTTATGCATCGTTCGGACCTATTCGGATTCGGTCGACCCGGTTGGCCCGCCCGGTTCAGCCGATTTGTAATTTTTTTTTTGAGAATATATCCGTTGGGGGTATTTTTTACCAAAATACCCCTATTTTAGTGGCAGTTTTTTGCCCGTTTTAGGGGTATATTGGTCATTTTTTGTAAAATGATCAAAATATCCATTATAACAACTCTTTTTAGGGTATTTGGGGCCATTTGGAGCCAAAATATTTTTATAAATAGTCAATAATTTATGAAAAATAAACACAACAAAATTTTTTTCTTCTACAAAATTTCTTCCCTCTTACATAGTTTAGAAGCAAGCAAGGCAATTATAAAGTTTAGAAGCAAAGCAATTACTGGAGTCTAACTTCTTCCCTCTAAGCACATTTTCTTTCGATTTTTTTGGAGGCTTCTAGTAGACGTTACAAGTAACTTTAATGTTATAGAATAGTTTTTTTTTTCTGATTTGAGATTTTTCTTTCCTCCCTCTCTCTCTCTCCTAACAAATAAATTTGTGAATTTTAAATTATACTTAACATATAACTTATAAATTTCAAATTATATTTAAGATAACTTATAAATTTTAAATAAATTTATACTTAAAGTTACATACTTAAAGTTACATACTTAAAGGCATGCTACCCAACTTACTAAAATTCAACTAATATTATAATTGACCTATGGGACATATATACCTAGTATAAGTCACATTCATAATATCTATCAAGCACGAAAGAAAAGATAAGATAATGTTTACATTGTGAAAGAATCAAGCATGATGCAATTCAAGTAATCAAATGAGAGTTCGAAAATGGAATCAAGGAAGGTGATTTAAATAAGTGGATGGGATCCTATACTATTATCCTATTTACAGGCTTGTTCGGTACAATAATATAACCGAAACAATATACTCTCGACCTGCATTGGCCACCACAAAAATATGTTATGTCCCAGTCTCAAAATACGTAGGACTAGAAATAGTAAGCATGTCACCCGTATGTATATGTCAACTCTAATATATGAAAACCATAACACATATGTATGTTGTATTATGAATAATAATTCACAAGTGGTATATAATTATCACAAATCACATGGTATAACTAAATCTCATCCACAGAATCAAATAGAAAAGAATAACCAATCAACTATATAACTAAATCAAGTATGAAATGCTTGATAAGAATAATTAGTTAGGTGGAGACAAATCCACTACCAAACTAGGATAAGAACAGAGTCCAACTACTAAGATAAATAAACGACATAAAAGTATCAACTCAACCACGAACCAATAAAGTCGAAGGTAAAGAGTTTCTCGAAAGAGAATGAAATAGCAGGTCCTGATCCGTGCTCATGCGAATAGTCTCAATCATTTATACCTGGAAGGGACCAGGTCCTCAGAGGGACGTAACAAGATACATAGAAGCATGCCAATCATAAACTGAATACAAATATATGTACTGGGTAAACTAACCAAGTTACGTGAATACAATTGAGGATAAACTTTGCACGAGTGGGATGTCTGGCTAAAACTAAGATTAGCATAATTCTCTCGGAGAATCAGTGGCCTACAAATCATAATATATTTCGATCGTCAGATGCCACCTGTAAATAATATAAGGGTCATCTGACCACGCATCTCCAGCAGAGCGTACGGATTACAAACAGAATGCGTAAACTAGCCCAAACGACTCGTGTATATCCTTCCCACCCAAACGACTGTCTGAATCGTATCCATGATACGACACATCCAGTTCCTCCTCACTAAGTCCAATGAATGCATGTAACGATCAGTTTCGCTCAAGCGGACAACCGATTCAAATGACGCAAGAGTAATGACCCGACCCACTTTGCTCAGCGAGAAGACTCATTTGAGGCAAAGAATTCTAGACTTGTCCCTTCAGGAGTTCAAACTTAGACTTTCAAAGGCTCGCTCAGAGTATCTCTCGACTGAGGCAAATTATCACTAAGGTGGGTGGCTACGATGAACTTGTCTTTGCTTAGCCAGCAGCACACTTAAAATATGGACGATACATGTTAGTTGCTGGGTGAATCACCCCCTGCATGCTAATAATGAATACAACACACTTAGCTAAGGGAATAATCCCATCTTGTATTACTTGTGTTAGAACATCGAAATAAAACTTGGCTTATAACTTGGACCCTCGCATGCTGCCTTTGCTACGTGCAAGTAGACCCCGCTATGCCTCGAGTAGATCATTATGGACCCTTCATAGTGAACTACTTAACTTGTTTACACTGCTCATCCCATAGATTATGTCGCTCGATATGTCCCTGTACGAATTTACTCCTCGTACTACCCTAGACCCATGCTAACGTAAATGCTTATGTCTCACAAATATGCATGCTTGCCTGCTTATATTGTAACTTGTACTTATTGCCTCGTTTCAATGCTTGTCACATAATTTATGCCACGACCCCGGTAAAACTATCTTGTCTTGCATTCATCTAATTTTCTCGGAAGACTATCTAATAGTCATTCCGTGCAAGTATGAACCTAAAAGTATTCGGGACCGTTCGTAGAGCAATACTCGTCCCTTACTGTACTAAATGGCTCGGGGAGTTGATATATATTTGTGAACAATCCATCCTTGAACTTGAACCTATACCTGACAAGATCCTGACTTGAACTTGTACCTAATATATCCTGACTTATTACTGTACCTGTACCTGACCTGAGGTTTGGAAAATTAGAGACTTGCATGGTCACGGACAACTTGGTACACAAGAGGGATTTTTGGATCTCGTTCCGCGGATGGTCTCCGGGGCACCTGGTCCGATCTGACCGGTCGGAACCTCCTGACTGTAGTCACCTGCGTTGGACAAGATGTATGCAATGTCCCATGTTTCTGCTTGCACACCATTCTGTCCTGAGACTATACCGTCCTCCATGGCGTCGTGCCAGTGACCTGTTCATTTAGATAAGTCATCATTGCTTAGCGAAAATCTGCACACCTGAACGAACATGAGTATAACATACTTGTACATATTTGAACACTCGAACATCTTCTGTAACATACCTGAGTAATCCGTGTAACTCGTGCTCCTGAATTAGAACCCCGCTCATGAAACTTGTGTTTGCTTATGCAATTGCCCCTGGATTTCATTATATATACTCGTGCTTGGTTTAAATTGGTTGCCTTGGAAAGGGAAGGGCGAATGATAAGTTGGAAATTTTCTCCGTGTTACTCTTATATCGCACGGTGCACTGCCACACGAGTTAGGCTTTTCATTATGCCATAAAACTGATCCAAAGGCAAGATTAAAAAGATAACTTAATATATGGTGCACGAAACCTATATAACGTGTTTGAATTTGTCGAGCGGGTGAGAAGCCTCCCCACCACTGTATTCATGTATTGATAATCTACCAGATTGCTTGCAGGGTGCAGGAGAACCTCGTTCGGTGCAGAAATCCCCTTCGTGTGTGCTAAGGTGTGGAGTTCACTCTGAAGCCTTGGAACGTTGTCTCCGGAACTGAAGCAAGTATACAAGACATAATGTTAGCACATCGCCTATGTATTATTCCACAAATATAGCCACTTGGCACGCTTTTACTATTTCGAGAGAGAGGGCTTGAGCGACTTGTAATCTCGGCCTAGTGCCGCTTGTAACACTTGTTTAATATCTATAAAGTGCTTGTTTTACTTTTATACTTGTGTTATTCAATGCTTCTACTATTGACGACTCTGTGAACTTGTTACCAATCGCCTGTTTATTTCTTATTCTGCTGCATTCAGACTATCTGTGCTACTCTGTGGCTTAGACATCTTACCGCCTGTTCGGATCATGGCCTTGCATGAGTTTGTGCTCATGCGACATCATGTCCAGATGGGTACGGTCGTCCTATGGGAGCGCTGGCGCGGTGATTCACGCCTAGTAGGGACGGCCGATTACCTGTGAGAGATCGGAGCGTGACAATGCATCCTAAAATAATAAATATGACTAAGCCGACACACGTTCTTTACGCATTGGGAGCGACCCGAATACGAGGATCCGTGTCCTCTAACGTGTATCACACATCCGAGTATATACAAAGTACGTATCAAGGTCATAGAGATATAAAAATATCTCACAAATATAGGGTGGTCACATAACTCTAGGCCAATATGCATAATGAATAAAATAAAGATGACACAATCCGTCGTTGCACCCAAGTCTATCTTGGACGCGTAGTTTATATAGAAAATAACTAAATAAATAAGTAACATCAATACAACCTGCTATATAAAATATAAATAAATAGTCATAATGGCAAGGTATAGTTGCCTAACAGTTATTTGGTGCTGAAACAACGCAAAAAAAAGGTGTAACAGATCCAGAAAATACGGAAGCTGAACAAAACGTCTCCGGATGCTGAAATAGACATCACCAACAGTCCTCGAAATAAGCGAGATAGTCATAAAATACTACCCTTTCGTCCAAATTAAACACATAGGGAAAATAATAATTTTTTGTTCAAAGTGGTGTACATATGTGGGCTACTTTACATCAAAAAATGTATCAGGGGTTAAGGTCTCTAAATTAGAAAAATTATAGGTCAAAAAATTCTAAACAATGATACGAACTCAACGGTATGTCCAATTTTAGATTTCGGTGAGCCGACCACAAATTCGCTCGTTGACTTGGACTGTAGGACCCGTGAAATGGTGGTCCAGCCAACTGTCTTGGAATCGAGCAAAACTCGGGTCACAAGACAAGTCAGATGTTGCGAGTCCAATGACGCAAATTTCGTGTTGATCCGACGACCGCACACAAACTAATAGAAAAGTTTGCAAAACATCGATACGTGAGACTTTTTACAGATACAGGTTGATTCGAGCACGCACACACACACACACACACACGTACAAATCAACTTTCACAAAATTTTACACGTCAGCATATATCATACGCGTCTTTCGGTACAATTGGTACGTGATGAGGCGGCCTGGTTTGGTGGGGCTCACTCCGTATCACAAATTTTAATTTCTGAAAACATAATTTTTAGTGAACTTCTAACAGGTTTTATTCGATCAATACATCGAGTTAATTAAAACTAAAAGAAAGATTTTGTTGTCCTATATGTTGTTAATAAACTCCTTCAAATAGATTTTAAAAAATATTAAACAAGTTGGTAGAAAATTGGACACAAACATGGGTACTTGGACTATTTTTATGTATTATTTTTTACCAATTTTTGTCCCACTTTTTGTCCGATTTACGAATGATTTAAAATAGCAGAACATATTATAATTGACAGGGTTTGAAGATGGTTATGTTGTGAATGTACCAAAGAAGACGGTTCAAAAAACCATCGACTGTTGCCTGAAGGTAGACGGCGGCCAGGGGATATGGTGATCGTGGCGGTGGTCCTGGTGGTTTAGAATTAGGGTTAAGGTTTTAGTATGATATGTCTATATATAGAACGAGAGAGGGGAGCAGGTGAGTCAGGTCGGGTCCGGGGGGTTGCTGTGTGCGTATGTGTGTGTTGGTGTTGTGGTTGTGGTTGTGGATAGGGAATATGTTTAGCTGTTCGGTTATGTTTTGCTGTGGTTGGTGGGTGTTTCTTCCTTCTTTCTTTCCTTTCCTTTTCTTTTGCTTTCCTTTCTTTTTCTTTTTCTTTTTCTTTTTTTATAAATACTTTATATACATATATGAGAATATATAAACATAAAAAAATATTTTTACATATAATAAATTCTTAGAGAAAATATAGTACTTTGACAAATAATTTAAATAAATAAATAAATAAAATAATTTTGTGAAATACCTTTAAATTAGTTTTATATAAGTATGTATACATAAATTCCAAGAAAATATATTTGCTTATAGGATAAGCTCTAGAAAAAAGTTGGAATACTTTAACAAATAAAATTTTATTCCCAAAAATATTGTATCTAATAACTTTAATCATTAAATATAATTAAGTATTTATATAGTTAAATAAGTTAGAACTTATATTTTCTGATTAGCAAAAACAAATACCCTAATTAATATTAAATAAAAAATAAAAAAATAAAATAAAATTCTAAAAAATAGGGGAGTTTACATTAATACTTAACTTATAATTGATACCAATAATTTAGTATCAAACCTTACTCATAACCAGCCCATATGATACTCTTACCTTACTCCAATACCTCACAAACTAATCTACATTACCTATCAATACCTTGCTAACTTAGTTATCTTAGATTCTAATATCCATTTATAACTTAACTGGATGCCGGTATCCTAACTACTCTTATAATTGTCACCACATGTATCAGTGTGGTATTACTCAGTCTATCATTATACTCCTTGGGACACCTACATGACTGCAACTTGGAAACACCTTTTCCTTACTTCCAGTTTGCTCATACCACCTTATCCCAACTGCTGCAACTGTTGTCCATTGCAGACCCGAGCTAGTGCATTTACTTTGCAGTGATGCACAACAGCCTTGATGTTGCATACTCCCATGTCCACCTGATGCTACTGTTGTTGCGATTCTTCCTTTACCTATCTGTTCATCTGGATAGATATGAGATAACTCCAGATGACTGCTGCTATTCTTGTTCTAAATGGCACCTGTCACTTAGCTCTCCCCTACCTTACCAACTGTTGTTGATACTTGCACTACTCAAGCAACCAAATGTTGCTGCATCACTTTAGTTGCTCATATATAAATGGCTACCTGCAATTTCTATATACATGTTAGTGTTTGAACACTCCACATAGCATCCCTCCCCCTACAACTGAATCTCGAGACTGATATTCAGTCACCACTCTATCATATTGCAACTTCCTCTTACCTCCACTGCACACCAATACACCACAGTGACAACCAACTACAAATACCACCACAGCATACAGGACACAGTGCACACCCTCTACTCACTATCACCCTCCAACAGCAACACACACAAACTAAATACTACACTACTCCATCATCAACACACACAAACTAAACACTAAACTACTCCATCATCAACCCATATGAACATACTCCCAACTCCAGGATACCCCCTCTGTGATAATATACTACCTCACTCACAGACACAGTTGTAGTCCCAAATATGCCCACAAGTATTCATACGCACACAACCCACAATATACTCACTATATAATAATAATAATAATAATAATAATAATAATAATAATAATAATAATAATAATAATAATAATAATGACACACATACATGCTTCATATATGTGTATATATACACAATTAGGTCCACAGTGGTACACACACCACACTAGAAGCATTTATCAAACACTTGGCATGCATATCCATTGTCCAAGCACCAATATCATGATACACTAAGATACACCTCTCCAAATATCATGAATCACCACATACACATCAATTATGTTATCTAAATAATTATAATAACTAAATATAATACAATTAATGAAGAATTAGCATCAAGTGGGCAAAAACCCCAAAATGAGTCCCCGTATCATAGTGTATCACAAAATACCATGATACACTCTACTCGTGTCCAATTGTGGATACGTGACTAGCCTCACATACTCAATGTAAGTCTAATTATATCTAATTGACCAATAGACAAATACTCGGTGTACGAATCTCAGAATCTACCCCAATTAGGCATAAATTTTAATGTAGAAGTCACAATAGGGGTCCTATGAACCTAGTTCTTGTTCCTGTGGGTAGCTCTAAGTCAAGAAATGGTTCCTAATGCTCAAATGCAAGAATTAGAATCTAATAGAAGGAAAAAATTCAGAATTATAATTATTGGAAGATGGATTCCCAATGAAATGTTCAAATAGACATAATTAGGACACAAGCTCCCAGCCAATTCCTTCTTCTCCAAGTGCTCATTGCAATCCAAGCTCCAATACTCCTTATATGATAAAAATGGAAGAGAATAAGTGTGAATTGAGGGAATTTGGTGGATGGATGAGTCAATTTAGAGAAGAACTTAATTGGGGATCTAATGGAATAAAGAATAAAGATGAGAGAGTATTCCCCCTCCTATAGTGGCTGGCTGTCACACCCGATTCCAGATTTGGTATTTCTTGAATTTTAAGAAGTTACTTTTTTTGATAATGTATTCCTGCTGTATTTTTCATGTTGGTTCCTGTCATTTTATTTATTATTATTTTTTCTGTTATTGAGAGAGACTACCCAAGACCGGTAGAATACCCATTGGCATTATCATAGACCCGATTTAGGACCCATATATATATATATATATATATTGGACACATGGTTTGGTTTATTTGATTGAACCCATGACTAAACCATCTTCCTCTATTATTAGTATATATGAGTATTTTCTCTCTCCTTACTCATTTTCTTATTCCACTTGTTTCCTTCCTCCTCCTCTCCTTCAAGCTCCCTCTAGCCAAACCCTAGCCCTAGGGAGAAGTTGCTGTGACTTGGACCATGAGAGGTAGAGGCTAGGAGCCACCCAAGGCTAGTACATCTTGCTCAATGGTGAAGCTTTGATTTTAGATTTTTTATATATGTGTTGTTTTAAAAAAATGTTTGATGGAAAATGTTTTCTTTGAGTTGCCAATCATATTTAGTTCTTGGAGTTTTGGATTTTGATGAGTATTTTTTAGTAGATCTAAATTTGAAGTTTAGAATTTTATGGGTTCTATATATTTTTTGTGGTTTTGATCTACTAAAACTTGGTATTTAAAAAAAAAAGTTTTTGTGATAGATGGAGCGTTCATTTCGAGCATTTTGGCTTTTTTTTTTACTTGATTCAGAGTTAAAATAAAGTTTTTATGAAGAAAATAAGTTTTCAAATTTTTGGAACTTTTTCCATGGAGTTGTGCTGCTTTGGGACGGAGGAGTTCCATGCGCCCTTTTCAACATAACTCATATCTTGTTAGGCGCATGACTGTCTCTGCATATGCACCCCTAAGCTGAATGCATAGAACACTGAACGCATGAGATTTTCCATAGAGCAAAAAGATCATGCGGCCAGTTGTCCATGCGGCCAGTGAGCCCATGCGGCCCGTCTGTCATTTGACTTAGAAGCGACATAAGTGTCTTTTCCTGCACGTTCTTTTCGTGCACCCTTTTTTATGCTTTTGTCTTTTCTCTGACACACATTCATGGCATGTCACATCTATCACTTTTAATCACTTCTCTGACACGCCTTGATAACCCATCACTTAGCACTTATCCCGAAGAGTGGACTCTGCCTGGAGTATGCGGCCAGTGGGTGCACATGCGGCCAGTAAGTCCATGCGACCAGTGAGTCCATGCGTCCAGTGGGCGCATGCGACCAAAAATCCATGTGCACGTTTTGTGTTTATTTTAATTATGTTCGTCGATAGTTCATTTTAGTGATTATTGTTGTGTACTTTCTTATTTTGATACAAGTTTATGTTATCAGACCAGTTTATGTGCAAGTTCATAATCCTCACGATACCGTAGAAATGTTTGTGTATGAAATCCATTGCATTTAGCATCGGACAATCGAGTGTGAGTATTGCCTAATATATCGTGAGCGACGAATATGATAACTCATGAAAAGCTCGTACCCGTGATTTGTCATTCTAGGAAGGTTCTCAAGTGTCCACGACTCGAGAACTTGAAATAATTTAGTAATGATTAAACAAGATAAGATTTACCTAGATCATTGGGCGGAAAAAATATTGCTCTACCGGCTACCCCGATCTCTAAGGGTCCCATACAATATGGAACAACCTTGCTCGGCAAGGGCTCCATGACTGACCAAGTTTATGAGTGCTGCGGCATATTATAAGATAAGTTTATGATTGCAAGACAAGTTTATATTTATAAGACAAGTTTATGATTCACAAGTTTAAGTTTATGCTTATAAGTTTAATTTCTGTTTATGATAAGTAACTAGTTATGTTATTGTAATATTGTAGGTGCATTTAAGTTTACTTAACAAGCGTACCCTTGGCTATCCAGGTTAATAGCAGTGCCGGTGGTAGAGATATTCTTCAAATCATGCATTTGTTAGTAACTAGGTTGTGATAACCCTAGTTATTAATTATAGCAAGCCGTAGGCATGTTTGGCCATGGAATGAATGTTTGTGTCATGCTCCTTTTCCCAAAATACGGCAAGCCGGGTACGTAACATCATCCCCAGGCTACACACCATACAAATACACCTGTACCTATATTTACGATTATCGCACGTAAAGTTTTAGGATAGGATTATAACAGGTCACATGGTGCATAATATATTAAATAACAAGTTGATTACAGGATATTCTAAACTATAAATAAAAAATTTACTATTCTATCTGATTACAACTATTTACCCAATATATATATATATATATATATATAACAATACAATTATACCTTTAATAAATAATGAGAACAAAACTGGTTTCAGTAGATCGCCCGAAATAGTAGCATCACGTTCTTGCTCTCCAATTGTTCTTCAATATTTGATAGCAACTTCCTTTGGTATTGCTACAAAAACTAGTGAACAATACTAGGTCGTCAAATGACATGCAAACCCTATTTCAAAGACGAAAGTACAATAAAATAAATCGAGAATCTGAGAAGAAATAGGATTCTCAAAATTCCAAAATAAAGGAACTAAATATTTCAAAATAATTAATGCGTTAACTAAAAATACGATTCTGACTAGATTTTATTCTAGTGAATTCCTCAGTGTTCGCCTTATACTTACGTCATAATAAATCACACACATAATTATTACAATCATAATCACAATCACAGTCAAAATCATAATTACTAAGCATAATGCATCAACGAAACAACAGTTTAACGTATAACATCTAACATCTATCAATATCTGTATCGTCAACTGAACTTCGTAACCTGTCATCAATATAGTAGTCCAACCCTACACCAAACAAGGACAAGGGAATGAATCACGGTACCGGAACAACTTATGTACCCGCTGACTAGCAAGCAGTACACCCTAGCTAAGAAATCAACAATCAATCGCAATCACAAACACAGACAAGTTTTCTAAATAATGATGATGCAATTTGGAGAACAACTCTTTGAATAACCATAATAACTAATTTTTTAACAATAATCTCATAACCAGGGATCATGCTGTGGCAGGCAGGGTGGCACGGTGCTTAAATTTCGGCCCTCTCATATTCAGTGAGTAAAATATGATATAATATCAATTTTACCTAATCGATCTTTTTAATCAAAATATATTTATAATTACAGGAACATGTATAAACACATAACATGTAAGTGAACTAAGCCTCATACACTCAATTCGCAAGGCCTTACGAAAGAGCTTAATTACTGATCAGCGTTTGTTGTTGTTATTATATTACGGGATTTCGTAGGTAGAATTCAAGTTGTTCTCCCCCGTCCAATGCTTTCTAACCTAAACCTACAAAAATTCATATTATATTATCTTGCATTAAGTTTCTGCTATGTATATCATGTTCACTATCATTATGCAAAAAAATATTTTCAAGATATAACAGAATACAAATTTTTCATCTCATTCATAATCCAGGAGGCATGTATCAAAGTTTTTATCCCAACTCAATTTTGGGATAATCATAAATACCATGACACAAATTCCAAAAAATATTATTTTTTTTCAACTTATACAGACCAGACTATCAGGATTCAAAATTTAGATTTTAGTTGTGTGACTTGTGTCCATGTCCTAAGTATCCAGAACTCTTGCTAATCGTCCCCTAATTAAAATTGAATTAAAGTTGTCGGAAGTCCGTCACTATATTATATATAGCAACTAAAGTCTAGGGTTAGGAATATCGATAATATTTTCGGATATCAAAATTTGGTTAGCTCCCAAAATTCTTAAAATTTTTGGCAGAGTCTCCTTTGTATTTCGGCTCTAGAAATTTCTCAATTTATATAAGACCCTTAGCAACCCTTCGTAGAATTTTCTAGGTACGTCGACCCATTCGGTGGAACAACTCAACACCGGAACATACGTAGGTAAATATATATATTAAAATTTAATTTTTAAATAGAACTTTCTTACCAAGCACAGCACATTACCTTAATAATTAGCTATTTAGCAACTTGCACTGATCATAATTTGCTATATAAATACAAAAAACTCAATACAAGTTAGTAATTATACAATTTCATAAACACCATTAGATAACAAGACAAACAATTATCATTAGCGACCATAAGTAAAGGAAACCAATCATACAACAATTAAATGATCTATATACTTATATATATCAATCATTCAAAATCCAAGTACTTATGTGGTTCTACATAAGGATGAATACCAGTAACCATATTTAGCTATAAATACCCTAAATTCTATATGTTTGAAGGTTTCCATTGTTCTGGCAACTCCAATTAACTTCACAATTGAATCCATAACTGTACATGGTATTTAAAAAAAATATTAGAAAACAAGACATACTGAATTTATTTCAGATTTGGTTCATATAGTCTAGTTTGACTAATTTTCGGACCAATACAACCTTAAAACTTAATTATGGACCTATAACTTATTGGACCAAAATTCTTTTAACTTATAATTGCCGATTAAACCTTGCTAATACTGTTAAATGCTGATAACCAGATTTCTTAGATACTCGTTGATCAAAGTCACTAGTTCGACCAATACGACCAATTTTTAATATTCCAAAATAATCTAGAAATAGCCTAAAGTTTTTCCTTACATGGTACTCTCTATTTCTCATCCTTAAAGTAATTTATTTGCTCATAATTCTAAATTCTAAATTCTAAATTGTAATACCAAATATGGTTCAATATCAAGATTCAATTATTTATAGTATTATCTCATATTGGTCTTAAGGACATCCATCTAGGCCCCATGATCAATTTAGGGCAGCCGAGTTCTTATTTCTAAATTGTCAACTACTAATGTCTTATTAATTTCTACACTTGACTAGGCTAGTTTTAGCCCAATCATACAAAAACTTATATAGTGTACCTATGAGCATATGTATAAAATACCAAACATCATGTCTATAGTAAACTACTTATTACACCATATTCGTGTAAGATCCATATTTGCAATTATGTAATGACTAGTTAAAAAATATACATTTATACCTAGTCCAAACTTTTACATAAATAGAAATATGCCTAGTTAGAGAAACTAACTAGTAAATTTTATGTGTTATGGTTGGCTATAGGTATCTTGACAAGTACCTATTGGTTCCAACGTGATTACAGAACATATATATATATATATATACTCTAATTCATGGTTATATATATATGGAAACGAATATATATATATATATATATATATATATATATATATATATTTCCATAAGTAACTAAATTCTTATGCATTCAACCATTAGCAAATCATATGAGCAAATATCAACCGTTTCACAACTATAAATTCAATTGTATCTAAATGTCATACAGTGTCCTAGTCTTCGTATCCGTAAAATATAACTACACATATGAGTATCAATATTACGTTTCATGAATTCAGAAATTAAATCCCTAATTATTTATATATATACAAAATTCTAGATCTAAAACTTGAAATAAAATTTGGAAGAGGAAGTGAGGGCTTGCCTTGGGGATTTTGGATTTGGAAACTAGGGTTTGGAATTTGGGGTTTAGGGTTTGTTCTTCTTCATCTTCTTCCTTTGCTCCATCTTCTTCTTCTTCTTCAATTTTTTCTTCTGACTTCTTCTTTTTTTTTGAAATAAAATGAAAAGGGAGGAGAAGAAGATGGAGATGATGATAAAGATTGTGATGGTGATGGTGATGGTGATGGAGGTGGTAGTGGAGGTTACGGTCGTAGAGGGGGACGCTGGCGGTGAGGGGACGACGGCCGACCGGAGCAGCCGCCGCCGTCGGCGTCAGGCACGGGTCCGGAGGAGGGAGGTGAGAGAAAGCAGTGAGATAAAGAGTGGCCGAGAGAGAGAGGGAGAGAGTGAGGGCGAGGATGAGTCTGAGAGAGAGTGAGGGAGAGGATGAGTCTGAGAGAGAGAGAGAGAGAGAGAGAGAGAGAGAGAGAGAGAGAGAGAGGATGAGAGGAGTTGGCTGAAGCCTCTCTCCCTCTAATATGTGTATTCTTTGTTTCTTTGTTTCTTTTTCTTTTTGACCAAAACTTATCCCAAACATAATCATTAGTGCTAAATATGAAATTCTAAATTTACTCCTACTTATCATGCATGGTGACACATAAGAGCATAATGTGTCCATGCTAACTATGAAATTGTAAAATTTAATCTAAGGACTAGTTTGAAAATAATTTTGCAAAAATGTTTATGAACCCCTTTTTATTCATAAAACTCATAGTAAAAAAAATTTCCCTTGTAGAATATTATAAAAGTACTACTTATAACAATAAATAAAAATTAAAATATAACAGTTATTTATTATTATTATTTTTTATAATATTATAAAATAGGACTACTACAGTTTGTCTATTCGTTTAGCTCGTCCTTTTAATTCATTCTTTCGGCGCATGGTTAGGGTGCTAAGTTCTGCTCGGGTGAAGCTCTGCAACCCCGGTCCTTGTTTGGTTTAAGGGTCGTGGTCCCGATCCAGAGTAGTTCCTATGCTCTATTGCCACTCGTTACTTTACTTTCATTATAGCACTTGTTATCATTTCATTCGATTATATTTTGAGACGAGTACATTGATACCGTACAAGTCTTGACCCTCAATTATGCTTTTATATCTCTTTTCTGCTAATGTTGTGATATGTTTTGTTTATCACCCTATGCTCCTTTGTGGTACTTGTTGCTTGGGGTTCTGACCCCACTGGCTTTGCATGGCCAGGTTATCCCGAAGAGAACCACGATCCATCGCACTTCTAGCAAGATGGCTCACACTCGTAGGACTGTGATCGAAGCTCGCGAGTGGGTTTCTTTCCTTCAACCCTCGTTTTGATTACTTTATTTTATGGTATTTAGCAAGGGGTAGAGCTAGCTTCTTTTATTTTTGAGAGTACGGTCAACATAATATATATATTAGACCATGGCTGATATATTTGATTATGTATAATTATACTCCGCTAGTGCAACATTTGTATTCACTAGCTTCATGATCATATGTGACATGTAATTTGTGATACCTCTTTACTTTCATGTATGACATACACTTGAAATTTTTTGTTGATGGATTGATATACTAGAAATTGTCGGCCTTAGGACTGACGTCATAGCATGCAAGAGTTCACCCATATGTCATCTAGACAACCTTAACACATTGTGGCTTACTTCGGTATTCTGTAAGGTGCGGTTGGCCATGTCAGTCCCCGTATTTATCCACTATTCTGGGAGCGGGGCATGACAATTGGTGGCCCATGCAGGTCTATTTTTTAGACTTGTGGGAGTACTCATCTTGTTAGAATTTTAATCCTCTATTATCTTCAATTGAACTCCACTTGTGACCTGTACTCCTCGCTCTCCTTGAACTGCAAGCTTGCTTGACATGATTGTTCCATTCTCGTCCCTTGTTGATATCCTTGTGTCCTTATCATTCAGGGATACCCCATCTGCTCCTCCTTCCGAGGGTTCCATTGCACCGATAACTCCAACAGATACATTAGTAGTCCAGATTCCGTAATTAAACCAAGGGCATGTGTCATTATCTTTTTATTAGTCGGCCCAGCAAGTCACGCATACCCGACCAGCACAATCAGCTCCACCAGTCTTACCAGGACGACCATTTTAGCCCGCTCCGTCGTTCATGCCAGCTCAGCCAACCCAGACGATACCACCAGTTCTTCCAGTATAACCAGGGCAGGCAGGCTAGTCGGCTATGTTAGAGATGATCCAAGCAATGATGATGGTACAACAACAGCAGCAGCAACAACAACTCTAGCTTCAACAACAAGTGGTCCAACTCTGCCAGCAGTTTCAGCAAGGACAAGAACAGACTAACACCACTATTTGCCAGGGAGTTAGAGTAGCACTCGATAACTGTGGGCGTTATAATCATAACTCGGCGACCAATATTAGTCGCATGCGCCCAACCAAGTTCCTTAGCACGAAAGATGCAGACTTAGCAGATTCTTGGCTCCAAGACTTTGAGGCCATCCTGGATGCAACCAAGACCCCAGAAGATGAGAAGGTAGCAGTCGGAAAGCTACAACTATCATATCTTGCCTGAAATTGGTGGGCAGCACAAGAAATGTTACTTCCAAAGCCCATTGATTGGAGGACGTTCAAGGAGCACTTCCAGGAAAAGTATTTCCACAGTACCGCCAAGTTTCAGCTCCAGCAACATTTTATCAACCTCCGCCAGAACACAAGATCGGTCGACTAGTATGCGTTCGAGTTTTGCCAACTCAACCGGTTTGCTCCCCATATGGTAGCTTCCGAGGAGGACCGAGCCAAGAAATTTGAGCAAGGGTTACATCTTGAGCTTCAGCAGTTTACGGTGGACCATAATTATACCACCTAAGATGTAGTACTCAGGACAACTAGGTCCCAAGAACTTGCCGGCCAGAGATTAGTAGCAAGGACCAGAGGCCAAAAGAGGTCACACTCATCCATGAGAGGCATTAGTATTCAGTCAGCACCTCCAGCACCAGCAGTCAGAACTTCTCGCCTGCCAGTGCCTCCAGCCTCTACAGTAACTTCAGTACAATCCACCAAGCAGTATGTATCAGCAGGATGCAGGCACTACGTCAAGCCAGGGTACACCAAAGATCAATTTAGAAGGAACAACGACCAGTATCTCAGATGTGGGGCATCTGACCACATGATTACTTTATGCCTGCTTCTGTACCCAGAGGCTTCTTCAGTCCGACAGTTACTAGCTCAGCCTCGGGCAGCGACTAAAGGCCCACGAGGACCAGTATTAGCAGTTTGACCACCAACCCATCATCCTCTTCTGACGCAGACTCAGCAGTTCCAGCAAAAATGTTTGACACAGTATGCACAAGACCAGCAAGCCCAACCAGCAAGATAGAACCAGTAGCAAGTTAGAGCCACAGTCCCTAGACGTTGGCCTGATAAAATATTTGACAACCTATAAAAGTTGATAGCCGAAGATGCTACAATTATGGGTAAGATTTCTGAGCTCTCTTTAGCTTGTCTTATTCTTAGTTCTTGTCGAACGATCTCGTGTTATGACACGTTCGAAATACGATAGTCATTTCGATCATTTCGTTGAACAAAAGGCGAGTTCATCGCCCTGCTATTCTGCCTTCGTGAGTCATGGTACGTGGTGTCTATCATGTGTCCCGACTGCGAAGGTATGTCCTGGATTAGAGTCATGTCCTTGATAAGATCATTGGTACCAATTTACTTCAAGGCTTGGCTCTTGTCCATTTTGTGAGTCAGCATAGGCAAGTGAGGATGAGTTCCTATTTTACTGACTCAGGAGTATATGTATCCATATGTCTCTATTTTTCTATGTGTGATGCTTCTGTGCATTTATTCGTTAATTACTTTTGCAGTTACATTTTTTTTAGTTACTTGCTTAGTATAATCATTTGATTTATGATGTATTTTTGAGCTTTCTCGTGTGTTCCAGCTCGACTAGCCTTGGTAAAATTTTGAGGACAGAATTTTTCTAAGGAGGATAGAGATGTTATACCCGATTCCAGATTTGGTATTTCTTGAATTTCTAGAATTTCTAGAATTTAATTTTTTCGATAATGTATTCCTGCTGTATTTTACATGTTGGTTCATGTCATTTTATTTATTGTTATTTTTTCTGTTATTGAGAGAGACTACACAAGACCGGTAGAATATCCATTGGCATTGCCATAGACCCGGTTTAGGAATCGTATGTAGATTGGATACCTGATTTGGTTTATTTGATTGAACCCTTGACTAAACCATCTTCCTCTCTTCTTAGTATATATGAGTATTTTCTCTCTCCTCACTCATTTTCTCATTCCACTTGTTTTTTTCTTCCTCCTCTCCTTCAAGCTCCCTCTAGCCAAACCCTAGCCCTAGGGAGAAGTTGCTGTGACTTGGACCGTGGAGGTTGAGGCTAGGAGCCACCCAAGGCAAGTACATCTTGCTCAATGGTGAAGCTTTGATTTCGGATTTTTTATGTATGTATTATTTTAAAAAAATGTGTTTGATGGAAAACGTTCTCTTTGAGTTGCTAATCATATTTAGTTCTTGGATTTTTGGATTTTGATGAGTATTTACTAGTAGATCTAAATTTGAAGTTTAGGGTTTTATGGGTTACATATCTTTTTTGTGGTTTTGATATACTAAAACTTGATATTTTAGAAAAATAGTTTTTGGTTAGTTAAGTATAGCAAGTCGTAGCCATGTTTGGCCGTGGAATGAATGTTTATCTATTCGTTTAGCTCATCATTTTAATTCATTCTTTCGGGCGCGTGGTTAGGGTGCTAAGTTATGCTCAGGTGAAGGTCTGCAACCCCGGTCCTTATTTGGGTTAAGGGTTGTGGTCCTGATCCAGAGTAGTTCCTATGCTCTCTTGCCACTTGTAGCTTTACTTTCATTATAGCATTTGTTATAAGTTTATTCGATTATATTTTGAGACAAGTACATTGGTACTGTACAAGTCTCGACCCTCAATTAGGCTTTTATGTCTCTTTTTTGCTAATGTTGTGATATATTTTGTTTATCACCCTGTGCTCCTTTTGGGTACTTGTTGCTTGGGGTTCTGACCCCACTGCTTTGCATGGCCAGGTTACCCCGAAGAGAACGAAGATCCACCGTACTTCCCACAAGATGGTTCACACTCATAGGACTGTGATCGATGCTCGCGAGTGGGTTTCTTTCCTTCACCCTCATTTTGATTACTTCATTTGTAGTGTTTAGCAAGGGGCAAAGCTAGCACCTTTTATTTTTTGAGACTACGATCAACATGATATATATATTAGACCATGGCTGGTATATTTGATCATGTATAATTATACTCCGCTAGTGCATCATTTTGTATTCAGTAGTTTTATGATCATATGTGGTATATAATTTGGGATGCCTTTTTACTTTCATGTATGATATACTCTTGAGATTTGTTGTTGATGGATTAAGATACTAGGAATTATCAGCCTTAGGACTGACGTCATAGCATGCTAAAGTTAACCCATATGTATTCTAGACAACCTTAACACATTGCGACTTACTTCAGTATTCTGTAAGGTACGATTGTCCATGTCAGTCCCTGTATTTATCCAGTATTCTGGGAGCGGGGCATGACACCGGCCCCCTTTCCCCTCTCCCAAGCAACACTCAATGTCCAATATACCCCCACTAATTAGTCATGAGGGATATTTAATTAGGAAGGTTAATTAAGGAAGCTTATATTCCTAATGGAGGTTTAATCTTCTAATTAATGAAGAGGGATAGGTCTAATGGGCCTAGTCCAATTGTTGGATTCATGAGTCATGTTAAGTCTAGTTTGATCCACTAGTGTCAAGTCCAAATAAATAGGCTAGTCTACTAACCAATAAATAAATAATACAATATAAAATATAAACACTAAATAAAAATAATATAAAATAATAAATTTACTCCTATCTAGAAATATGGTAGTGACACTCCTGACATGATAGAATTTTCTGAACTAAATGCTTGAATTGATAAGATAAATTCCAGTGGTTGATTTTCTTGTTCCTTACCTGAATGTACTTGTCATGCTACTGCCATGTCCTGTCCTGCATCATGTCTAAGGAAAATTCCTGAGCACCACGGTCAGGAATTCTTGATAACTTGCCCAGGATAATAACTAGAATAATAAATTAGAAGCATCTAGAGAGATTCTTGGCTACATGCAATCACGGTATTACAGCGACACCTTATGGATTTGTAGCACTCCGTTGTGAGGGACACACTTCCAGCACGCCGTCGAGTGTTGTATTACCTATAAATTACTATATCTGATATAATCTATTATATGTATTCTTACGCGTGGATAACCCAGATAGTCTATAGAGTATGTGGCTGTATAAAATCTCAAACTGCATGTGTTAGTAAATAGGACTGTGATAACCCTAATGATAGCAAGCCGTAGGGTATGATTGGCCTTGATTGCTTGATTTCCAGTCTAGTTCTGTCCTAATTTGTTTTAACAACTGATCCGGAGACTATAACCTGAGTACTGATTCCAGATATCCTTGTTTAATACTTCAGAACTGTTTAACTGTTATTGTTACGCCCCAGAACCAGAATACTGGAGAGCGAGGGAAAGACTCAGCCAACCATACCTTACGGAATACCGAAGCAACCCGCAATGTGTTAAGGTTGTCTAGAGACAAGGGGGTGCATACTATAATCAAGTCACCTAGGGTCAAGAATTTCTATATCTCAATCATTCAAGCAAATAATAATAACATAGAACATCTCAGAATAAGAAGTAAGGCGTCCCAAATGCTGCATCAAAATATTCTAGAGATCTGATATTCACAAGATAATATGCCATATTACAAGATCAGGGTATACATGACAGTGAGTCAGCTACAGTCTGAATATATTACCACAATATTGGAAACTAGTGTCCAGACTTGCCGGCTAACAGGTGCCGGTTGGCTAAAAGCCCAAAATAATATAGTTTACAAAAGACGAGCAGTGAATGAAGGAACCCACTCGCGACCCTCAGCAGCCATCCGTCTGGTGCGTGCCATCAGTGAGGGTGAGATACGTTTGATCCTCAAGTACTGGCTCTAAATCTGGCCATGCAAAACCAGTGGGGTCAGACCCCAAATAGCAAGTACCATAAAGGAAGCACAAAATAAAGATACAAAACCAGCTCTATTAGTATAAGATGCATGAGCCAACAATCAGTGGCATATATCTCATCCATGATATGATACAATACCCCTTCACCAAACAAGGACAGAAAATGCCATATCACACCAAGATAGAATACGTCCCTTGGTTTTGGTCAAGCTAAAATAATTATGCGTCTTAGTTTCAGTTTACAGCCTATCATAACATAACAGCGTAACCAAAAAACCAAACAAGAACATGAGTTGAACTATCATGCCACAACAGTCTATGTCCCTAATTCCACTCAACATAAGTCACAATACACAATCAGGGATAATATATATATATATATATATATATATATATATATATATATATATATATATATATATATATATAGCTTTAGTCAATGGATTATAGTAACACAACAACGTAAACCAACAACTAAACAAGGACATGGGTTGAATTATCATGTCACGATAGTCCACTTCACTAACTATAAGCAAATTAAATGACCAATCATGTAGTGCGGCTTGATATATGATCTCTGGGTTATCCCGATAATGTATTATATGAGTATTCTCAGTTCATGCCATAATCGAACATGGCTGGCTGAACCAATGATATATAAGCAAAAATATAAGTATATGATGCACTAGTCCTTTGCAAGGGCCCTGAGCTAATTAATGATCAGTAACAGTTCTAGGCTTTCTATAGGTAAGATACTGGCCCTGTCTTATAATTAAGTCAGATACTGCACTCCACTAGTATGTGGCACGACGACTCACTATCAAGTAGCACTCTCGGTGCGACCAAGTATATCAGCACGGATACAATAGTCAGGGCAGGAACAAGTTCTAGTATCAAGATCATGGACAAGTTATCAAGTATCAAGTTATTTCGGATAAGGCAGCCAAGTACGGGTAACATATTCAAGCAGTCTAGTCGAGTAGCCTAGTCAAACAAGTCAATTATCACATTATTATATTAATAGATGAGAATAAGAGTAGTGCGAGGACCCCTCGAGATTAGATCAACAATCCTTAAATCAAACAAGGACCGGGATTGTAGAGCCTCCCTCGAGTTGAACTAAGTCCCTTATTCTATCCAAAATATAATAAGATGATCAAGGAAAAGTAGTTCAAATAGCAAGCAAGTGCATACAAGGTCACATCTACATGGCTCATGCTAGGTGTTTAGTCAAATTAGCACTTGGTTACATAGTCATTTGGCGCATGGGTTTAGCTCTGCACATAGTTGGGTCTAACACATAGAAGCACTTAGTCCATCAAACTTACAATTGCTAGAATCAACACATAAAATCATGACATCTAATGAGAAGCTCTAAGAAACAAAGCAGTACAACAGGCGCATGGGGTCGCTTGGGTGCACATGCGTGCATGAAGAACACGCGAATGGAAAAGCTGTTGCATGGATACAAACTCATAGCAGTCTCCTACATGGTGTATGGCACAATAGAAATGAGCCTGATGCATAGAGGCCTGGCGCATAGCAAGACACGCGCATGGGAATGCTCGTAGAAAGTTAAGTGTCCAGTGCTAAGCGCATGGGATCTAGGCGCATGTACCCTTAGGCGCATGAAAAAGATCAGGCTCAAGCAAGATCTGTTGCATGGATTGTTCAGGGGCATAGCTCAGAGTGCGCATGCAAACAGTCGTACGCATCACAAGAGATGCGCCCGTTGCGAAGAGTCTGCGGTAGGAAGCCTCATGATGCGCAGCATTTCTGCTGCTTGGCCTTCCAAGGCGCATGGACTTTATCGTCTAGAACCAAAAACCAAAAATTGTTTTCTCCATAAAATTCTTATTTTAACTCCAAATCAAGTAAACTAAAAGCCAAAATGCCTGAAATAATCTATACACCACTCAAGAGTTGAGTCACCCAATTAAATCCTCAATCGGTGTTTGTATCACTTGCTAGCATATTCACCAAGTCGTTCCTTAGAATTCCTGCACGATACTTAAGCATCGCCTGATAAATCTTAGTCTCTTATATATCCTTGTTGATAGTCATCCAAGTAAACCATATTTGATTTGTATCTGCCGACATAAAATACCGTCCGAACTAATTTCCCAAAATCTAAGCACGATTCTCTATATTCGCCTTAGCGATAAACTAATAAGGTTTTTATCGGTTGCCATTCTAAGTCTGACTTGTCCTTATCAGGACGATATCCCAAATCTCGCTTGTAACTAGCTTGCACTAAAAGGGTCTTGGCGCGCGATACTCAACACAACCTAGCCGAAAGGCTGTGTGTATAGCTAACCGTCCGAACGATATTCTATTTTGCACACTAACCAGCTGGATAATCATATATAGGTACTCGAGTTCGCACATAACTTGCAAATTTCTAGCATGAGTCTATTCCCACAAAGCCTAACACAGATTGAAAGGAGGGTCTTTGCATTCCTATCCAGTTCAAGCAATCATATCATTCACATACACTTTTGAAATTATTTAGACTCATTATATGGAACATTCCAATCGGGTCAACGAGAGAGAGAGAGTGTATGCACATAACCCATGAATAAGCTTTCAAAACTGAGAAAATCGATACAAAATCCAAAGGCGTAAATCCATGCTCTGATATCAATATGTCACGCTCCGATCTTCCGCAAGTAATCGACCATCCCCGCTAGGCGCGAATCACCGCGCCAGCACTCCCGTGGGACAATTTTTCCCATTTGGACATGATGCCGCACAAGCGTAAGATGGGCCCGTGTAAGGCCATGATCCGAACAGGAGATAAAATGACTAAGCCACAGAGTCGCACAGATAGTTCGAGTGCAGCGGAATAAGAAGCGAATAGGCGATTGGTAACAAGCTCACAAAGTCGTCAATTTGCAATACAAGATTTTTTTTCTAGGAAGAGAAAGTCGTACATGCTTGCTGAGTATACATCCTTCACAAGTATTTCATGGTGGCTCGATCATTGGTAACCCATGCACCATGGTTGATGAAGATAGCAACTTTAAACCACTAAAATGAAAATGACCAAAGAGAAGATGCCACTTCCATGACTCGCCTTCCTTAGATCCATAGAAGAACTTCTCTAACTCTGTGTTAAGATATAGCAGGAACATGCTATTGCTGGTCATTCGAACATGGGCTATAACTCTTCCTGCTCAGCTTCCTGCACATGCTCCCACGCATGCACCCACGCTAGCAATATTGCATGCAACTCGTGCATAAAATGAGCGCAACTAATGCGCACAAGAACCGATGCTGACGTGTTAAGTGCAAAGTGTGCCAACAAAGTGTCACTTTGCGCCCTTGAGCCCGAGTCCGAGTCGCTTAGCTCCTATAAAAAATTCCAAGAGCATGACAAAAAGCATAAATGCTTTCATGAGGAGTTAATCCTTTTTTCTTCTAGGAAATGCCCCACATGGCACCCACATGCCCCGCCATACCCCATGTGCATACCTCAACACAATCAAAGCATTATATTGAGATGCTCACTTGGTGGTGTAGCCAATGTGGGACTATCTTTACTAGTTCAAAGGCAAAAATACCAACAATCTTTCACATATCTTAATATATGGGTTGAGCGTTCCCCACAGCGACTGTCCATCATGCATTATAATAGATGTCACTTCGACTTGAATCTTTCCACATGGGTTAAATAACAGTATGATATAAGAATGGACTAAGTCTTGAATTATGCACCATAGTTGTAATTATTTCCACTCACACAATGACATCAACTGTGCTTCGGTTGCACATTAGAGGCCCTGTGCATGACTGATTTCGGTGTATGTATATTGGGTGTTTGATGATAAACAAAAAAATAAAACTAGGTTTATACGAAACCCTTTCTTTGTTTACAAACAAGAAAAAAGAGTACAATTAATCCTATACGAGGATGTTAAGTACAATAAAAATGATTCTGGGGAAAAATTGCTATAGGAGTATGATCTGCGGTCGATCACTTTGTCCCTTGGACCACACGATGATGAAAAAGTGTTGTAGAAGAAGAAGAAGCTTCAAAGGTTGCAAGTGGGATTGAATTCTCGTTGCCAAAGTTGTCAATCAACACTCTCTATCTATGCTCTCTGTCTCTGATCTCCCTCCCTTGATCGATCCCCATACTCTGTGACTATGGGTCTCTATTTATAGAGATCAGTCACAATAACTGTCGAGTTGGCGTAGAAGCCAAACTGTGAAGAAAGTTGCCTCTTTTATGCAGTGGTTATAATAACTGCTACCCACGTTCAAATGACCTTCTAAATCTGCGTATGACACGTGTCCCATTATAAGGTAACGTGTATAACTGCTTCTCGAAGATCACGGCATGCAGGCCACGTAGGTAACTGCCCCCCCTGCGTAAAGATGGTTGGCGTAAAAGCTAAATAACTATTTTGTTGGCGTAAAATCCAAATAGCTGACTTGTTGGCATAAAATCCAAATAGCTGACTTGTTGGTATAAAAGCCAAATAGTTGTCTTGTTGGCGTAAAGCCAAACTCTGCGTAAAACTTGATAGTGCATGAATAGTAGATAACCAGCGTAATACAACCCATTATCCATCACGACTGAGGTCTTGAGCGTATTCTGGGCTAAATAGCCTTATCACATACCTTTGCAAATATAGCCTGAGCTGGCGTATTTCGAGAGATAGCATACGGCGTACTCCTATAGTTGAAATAGCCTGATTGGCGTAAAATGCAAGGATGGTGATGTGAGCGTATTAGTCACAGTTTTAGCTCTCCCAGTTATGACAAAATCTGAAGAATAGAACCAAATCTCGTGCATTAAATGCAGAGATATGCCTCTATCTCGTGCATTAAATGCAGAAATATGCCTCGAGCTCTGTATGAGAAACAACTTTTGACGTGGTGTCTGATTTTGTCTCATCTTGAGCGTAAAGACTCATTTCTGCTCATATAGAATAGGCAGCGTATTCAGAAGGCTCCAGTCTTGAGCGTAAAATACGACTTGTGTTAATAAACGACAACCTGGGTCTCTGTGCAAAATCATCATCACAGCCGTCCTCTCGATCATCGTGCAGTACTTTTGTCAGGAGTCAGATTCACTGTTTTGTCTGACAAATTCATCCGAGGAATACGAAAAGTTCCTCGTATAACTTTACGTTGTATTAAAAACAAACGTATTTTACGCTAGAGGGTATAGTATCATTTTACGCCAAAACAGCCTTGAAGTGCTGCTTTACGCGGGCAGCTCTGAAACTCTTCTTTACGCCAAACAGCTCTGCATCTCTGTTTTACGCGTATAGCTCTGAAGTCATATTTTACGCCACACAACGCGGAAGCTCTGTTTTACGCGAACTTCATGTATGTTGGGGGGTTTTGACTGTATAATACGCGTACAATTCTCCAGCGTATTTTATGCTTCTACAAGACCCCCTTCAAAGTTTTCAAATTTCTCGTAATTTGAAATACTTTGAATGAAGTATGAAATGGTCAAATTTGACTCGTTCTTCGAGGCTGATTTTTCGGCAATATTTAAGAAGTTATTGGGATTTGGTATGTTCTCTTCTGCCTATATAAAGGCAAGCGAGTGAACCTGTTTTTCTATACTTCCTTCACCATAAAGATGGCTGCTGAGATTCATTGGGCTGAACTGAGAAAGAAGAAGATTATGCTCTTCCAGTGTAAGGAGCCGTAAAAAGAGACATCTTCGAGCAAATATTCTCTACAATGATGGACCATGGAAGGATATCATAGCTTCCTTTGCTCGAGATAATCAGCAATTTTATATGACGATTCGTCAAAGGGAGAGGAAGGGTCGCATTAGACCACACAGCTTGCTAGCTGTATTTTCCCCTATTATGAAGCTGGACCCTGGTGGGCAGCTTGGCCGTGTCTTCCAGTATTGTGTTGGGTCTGAATCCCTAACACAAATCTGAGCATGGCCGTCGATGGCATATGGAGGGGGCTTGAATAATTTAAACAGGCCCAGTTCTGTATCCTCCCTCCATTAACCATTTTCTTGGCCTCCCGGCCGAAGAAGTGCTGTAGAAGAAGCAATGAAGATCTCCATCAGACGAGAACCTAGCATAATAGATTCCCATCATATGTAATCATGATCTTGAATATTAATAAAAAATCCTTTAAAAAAATGGATTTTTATCATATGTAATCATGATTAATAAACTTGTCTTCTTTTACGCACTATTGTTCTGCATATTGCTGTGAGAAAGTCTGATAATGCGTAGCTTCAATATGCTTGAGTAATTTTTACGCTGACTCTGACAAATATGCCTCCAGTCACGTTCCGACTTTTACGCATAGAGGAGGATGCGTAAAAAGTTCTTTAGCATTTAAATTATTTTGAAGATCCAATTGTCATGCTGTTTTTGACGAGGAGTCACATAGAATTCTGAACCGTCATTTCTTCTTCATAAATGTGAAGAACATCTGTTCAGATCATCATCTTCGAAAATGGCTTCTCGAAAGATTCTCGACACGAGGCAAGAAATGTTCGTCGAACAGGCCATCCCTGAACTAGATGTAAAAATTCTGGCCAAACTTCGAATGAACTATCAATGGTCAAGGAAGAAAAGTCATTTTCCAGTAAAGAAGACACTTTCAGGGAACTCCTTGGCCCTTCGTCTGATGAAGTCCTTTCGACTGAGGAAGAAGAATATTTTCTGCGCAAACTCTTGTAACTGGCTTTTTTAAGCGTGAAACCCAAATTATCAAGATGTACGCGTATTCTGCTAGCTGATCTCTCCCACGTAATTTAAGATGCACGTAGCATAGATTCGCAGCTTCTGAGCATAAAATCGTAGATCTGTAGCTTCTGAGCGTAAAAGCTTCTGAGCGTAAAAGCTTCTGAGCATAAAATCATAGATCTGTAGCTTCTGAGCGTAAAAGCTTCTGAGCATAAAATCATAGATCTGTAGCTTCTGAGCGTAAAATCGTAGATCTGTAGCTTCTGAGCGTAAAAGCTTCTGAGCGTAAAATCATAGATCTGTAGCTTCTGAGCATAAAATCGTAGATCTGTAGCTTTTGAGCGTAAAATCGTAGATTTGTAGCTTCTGAGCGTAAAATCGTAGATCTGTAGCTTCTGAGCGTAAAATCGTAGATCTTTACTCTGCGCGTAAAAGAGTCTGAGCGTAAAATCAAGGATCCGTTACGCAGCATGACTATCTGTCTTCCTGTTCAATGATAGGCTGACGTGGTCCCAAATCCTAACTGACTATTAAAAATCGGATTTGGTTAAGGATTCGGAGAGTCACTTGAACTCTATAAATAGGCCTCGGTCATGAGAGAGAAAAACTCGCACCTTTTTCTGAAGAACCCTTCGTATCTTTCTGAGAACTCTTCGGCTCTTTCTGAGAACTCTTCGTTTCTTTCTAAAAACCTCAGTTTCGCCATGGCACCAAAACAGATCTCCATCACTAAGGGAAAGAAAGCCGCTTCATCTCGCTCCACTGATCAAGCACCGGCGACTCCTACTAGGCCAAGAGAGCCTCGTTCTGAACGAAGTGCTCCGCCCGCTGCCCCCCCGCTGATGCACGCCCCGCTCTGCCACACGCACACACACAGACACGCCCACACATATATATATCTATATATATATATATACACACACAACTATATATATATATATATATATATATATATATATATATATATACACACACACACTAACATATCTACTAACACACATACTTATGTATATAAATACACACACACACATATGCACAAACACACACACACTTATATACACAAACACATATGTATATATATATATATATATATATATATATATATATATATATATATATATATATATATATATATATATATATATATATATAAACACACATATATCTATATATATATATATACACACAAACACTCAAACATATATATATATATATATATATATATATATATATATATATATATATATATATATATATATATATATACACTCACTCACACAAACTCACTCTCACACACCCTCACACACACACTCTCACACACACTAACACACACTCTCACAAACACACAACCACACACACACACACACACACACACACACACACACACACACATATATATATATATATATATATATATATATATATATATATATATATATATATATATGTATAAATATACACACATACACAAACTCATATATATATATAAACACTCACTCACACTCACACACACACTCACTAATACATATACACAAACACAATTATAGGTATATACACACAAATATGTATACATACAACACACACACACACACACACACACACACATATATATATATATATATATATATATATATAGAGAGAGAGAGAGAGAGAGAGAGAGAGAGAGAGACATACATATAAATATATATATATATAGACACATATACACCTATATACAAAATACAACACAACACACAACAACGCACACAACGCCCACCAACGCGCGCCCAACGACCCCGACACGCACAAACACCTATAAATATATAAAATATAACCCAAGAATTCTAGCACACACTCTCTGAAGCTAACCAAATGCACGCACAAGCCCAAAACTAAGAAACTATGCCGAAATGGCCGTTCGGTCATTTCGACGAACACGCGGTGTGCGGTTCGGAAAACCTCCTGAAACGCACACCAAACCAACTCAGAATCGGCCCAAAATTTACCCACGGGTTCTATATGATGTCTAGATCCTAGAAAAAAAGCTACCCCATCGATTCTAGGCCCGTGACGAAAACGCGCATGCACTTAGAACCGGCGAAGACAAAAATCCCGAAAACGCCCGAAACGCCCGTTTCTCTGCGACACGACTTCACGTGTCCGAATGGAGACACACACTAACCCTCTAGACAACCGACCATGTCTACCTAGGTCTGTCTAACCTAGGGCATCATCCAAAATTGGGCCAATTTCGGATTCCACCCGAAATTGACACAAAACCTAGTGTCAAAGTCTCCAAACACAACCCAACTAGTTCCAATTTCCTCCCATGGGTAGCCTAAGGGTCTAGGAAGGTTCTAAACTATTAATTACACTATATAAGAGTAATTACAAGGAGAAAAATTAGGGTTTACCTCTTGGGAGTTGGAATCCCAAGCCAAAGTCTCCAAAAAGCTCCAAATCCACCACAACTAGCTTCCAAGCTCCCAATCCAAGCTCCAACACCAAATCTAAGCTCTACCCACCTAGGTTAGGGAAGAATGTAGGGTTAGGGTTCACACAAAAGTAAGAAATGGAAGAAGGCAGAGAAGGAAAAAGGAGAAAACTTACTTGAAGTGGAAAATTGGAAGAAGAAAGGGAGAAGAAGAAGGAGTGGAGAAGAAGAAGAAGAAGAAGAAGAAGAAGAAGAAGTGAAATGGGGAGGGAGAGCTGCTGTCGGCTGTGAATGGGGGGAAATAGGGTCGGGTCTCACACCTAAAATGGTTTACAAAGTCTCTAAATGCCCAAAATGCCCTCCCTAACTTGGGTTTTGGGTTTCGGGTTCCAAAAGCACTCAAACTAACTCCAAATCTCTCCAACTAACCCACTAAAAATATAATAAATATTCTAACCCAAAAATAGGTCTCACAGGGGTGTGGGCTGGGTCGGACATGGGTCCACTAGGGTCTGACATGGGTCCAGGCTAGCCAAAATCCTAAAACAATCAATATAAAAAATAATACAACCACTAATTAAATATAAATACAATTAAATATAAATAATACACTATTAACCAAATTAAAAATTAAAAAAAATACTCGGCTCAGGAAATGGGGTGGTGACAAGCCTATCATCCTTAGAAAATTTTGTCCTCGAAATTTAAAGTCAATCGCACTCCCTCTAGGTCAAACCCCCAACAATCACAGTCAAAAAATTCTACCTAAAAAAATACAAGATCATGGTCCTACTGGTCGTGTTATCACAGTCTCAATCAGGGTCACTACACTATCTACCACAACACAAAGAAAGTCTAACAGGTACTAATGAAGCACACCACAAGGAATGGAAAAGGACAGGAAGAAGAACAAAGATACATACCTGCTAACCCGATACCCGTAGCATCGACCTCCTCGACCGTCAACGCATAAGTCCTGCCCTGCTGGGGTGTATCCCTCTGCTGGTGTGGGGCATGATGCTGTGCCACAGGTGGCCTAGCTCCAACTCTCTGATCCTGTGCTCCACCCAATGGAGGTGTAGTAGGGCTATCTCGCATCTGGTGAGCAGCGGATCCATAAAACAAACACACCTTCAACCTCCTCCTACAAACATCCCAAGTGTGTCCTGGCTTCCTGCAGTAGGCACAAGTGGGCACTCTCTGATCCTGACCCTGCTGCGCTGCCTTTTGCACATAGGGACGCTTAGCCGGTCCCGCACTGCCACTCGTACTGCCTAAATCATCCCTTCCTGTCTTGGACTTGAGCTCCAAGTCATCCTCTGTTCTCTGAGCGTCTCCTACTATCTGCTCGAAAGTTGCCTCGCGGTCGTTCCTAGTCAAAGACTTGACCGCCATGACCAAGCCCTTGCAAAACTTCCTCGCCTTTGCTGCCTCAATCAAGCCCTCCACAAATCTGCCCAGACGGCAGAACTCCGCTGCGTACTCGTCCACCGTCATGCTCCCTTGGACGAGTGCCTCAAACTGGCTCTCCAAAGCACTGAGCGCCACATCTGGAAAAAACTTCTCCTTAAAAAGCCTCTTGAAAGCCTCCCAAGTAAGCCCTGGTATCGCGATCCTCGTATCTGTACGATACTATGTCAAGGCGAGGTCGAACATCTGACTGCCCGTCGCCTCTATCTGCATGCTGTCTGGAATCTGTGCCAGCCTGAAGATGCCCTCAATCTGCTCTATCCAGTCATCCGCGTACATGATCCCTTCTGTACCCTGGAACTCCTTGGGCCGCATCCTCTGGAAGTCAATGATGATGCCCGGCCTCGGATGATGTATCTGATCTGCCTGTGGCTGAATCTGTGCCACCCTATCCACTGCCGTCATGGCCACCTGATGGGCGTTCTCAATGCCCAGTCTCATCACATCCACCTGACGGTGCTGCACGTCCATCATCTCCCTGAAGAATGCAAACAACTGCTCGGCATCTACTGGTGCAGGAAGTGGTGGAGGAACCACCAGAACGACTGGGGTAGTCCTCGGATCGATAGGTGAAGGAGGATCCCCGAGAGAAGCAGATGCTCCCTCAACCGCAGGAGTGGCGAGTGGAGCGGTAGCAGCTACCTGAATACGAGCTGGACGAGAGGTAGCAGACCTCTCGGTGGCAACTGCTGGAACGGTACGATGGGATCGTGTCTTCAGCGGCATCCTGAACACAGATCAAAAGAAGTCAATACGGCACAAGATACGATATCATCAAAGAAGAACAGTAATATTTTAAAAGAAAATAATTTCAGAATAATTAGATTGGAATTGTTCCTAGTCATGATTGAGTACACTCTCATCCTAGATCCTATAGCAGGCTCGCAGCAGTACAACTAAGTTGTTGTACCACCACGATATCGCACTAATTGCGAATCGAGACCTGTATGGGCCGCCACCAAAAACGTGTCACGACCTGCATCCAAAAAATCGGGCATGAGTCGTAGGTACGTCCAGCCTACGTCGCAATATCGACGGTAGAACGCTGTCTAGGTCTACTAATAATCTCACACAATCAATATATAAACCTGTCAAGATCTCAACTCCAAACGGAGGAGCAATATCATAATGATAATCACAAGTACTCAATCACGAATCTAAGCACGATAAGATAACACAGAAGGCTAACAACTATAAAGTCTAACCAACAACAACTACTACAACAACCACAACATCAATAATAATAATACAACATCCAAAATCATATACAATACAAGGTCTCAATCCAAAACTGGAGACAAATCAAATGCTAAAAACTAATAAGAACAATAACAAGGTCTTAGTGATCCCGACTACCAACCCGGAAATCACTCATAAACTAGAGGGTCCCTGGCTGCACCATCGACAGGCTCAGGTCCATAAAATATTGGACACCACTCCTCCGGATACTCTAGAAAAAATATGTCCAGTCAGGACTGGAGCAAGTACATCTCTAACAGCAGTTCTATTTAAATGATAAAAACTATAAAACAGTTATAGCAAGTAGCAAGAAGAATAAAATAAATTATGGAACAAGGAAATATATATATATCATTGGTGCATAAAGGTAAAGATGCATG